>CAUVZR010000097.1:0-18474 GCA_963556515.1 Nudaria mundana | reverse complement strand
GACCCCTGCGGTACCCCGGCATTCACTTGCAAAAAGCGAGAAGCCTGGCCATCGCAGAGGACCCGCATTCGGCGTTCGTTCAGAAAGCTGGCCATCCAGCTGCACAGTTGAGGAGGTAGACCATATGCCGGAAGTTTGGAAAGGAGCGAAGCATGCCAGACTCTATCGAAGGCTTTGGCGATGTCCAGGCTAATCGCCAAGGACTCGCCGTGCCTTTCCATAGCCTCACCCCAGACATGCGTTACGAATGCCAGAAGATCACCCGTTGATCGTTTTGGCCTGAAGCCGTATTGCCGATCATTTAGTAGCGAGTGATCTTCGAGCTATCGCATGAGCTGCTTGTTGATGAGGAACTCAAACACCTTGCAGATGACTGAGGTGACAGCTATGCGTCGATAGTTGCCCGGATCAGACCGATCCCCTTTCTTGGGGATCGGTTGTACGTTCGCCTCTTTCCAGACCTCCGGCACGATTCCTGTGGAGTAAGACAGGCGGTACAGACGAGTTAGTACAGGAGACAACTCAGCTGTGCATTTCCGTAGTACCACCGCCGGAATGCTGTCAGGGCCACTGGCTTTCCGCGTGTCGAGTGATCGCAGCACTGCCCGTACATCGCATTGCCTGAGTACAATGTCAGGCATAGTGTGGCCACAGTTGGTGAAGGCGGGCGGGGGGCTACCGGCCACGGTCGTCGACCCGGGAATTAGCCGCAAAGAGGTCTGCGAGCATATCCGCTTTCTCTTGGGCTTTGTGAGCCAGTGTTCCATCTGGGTAACGCAGCGGTGGCAGCGAGGGCTGACAGAAGTTAGATTGCACGGCTTTGGCCAGTTGCCAGTATCCAAGGCTGCCCGTGGGATGGGAAGTGAGCTCCTGACCAAGCCGCGCGATGCGCTGGGCATCCGCTCTCTTAAAGGCCCTCTTGCTGGATTTTGTGGCCCAGTTGTACGCTGCTTTGAGGTGGCCCACGTTTGGGTCGCGCACAGCTCGGGCCCTGATCCAGGTGCGATATGCCGACTGTTTTTGTCGAACAGCTTTGGCACAATCTCGCCCGACCCAGGGACGGGCTCTGCGGATACTGGCGACATCAGTGAAAGGGATGTAATATTCCATCCCTAAACTGATCTCGCCAGCAATCGCAGAAGCGCTATCCGAGGGAGCCTTTCCTAATATCGCTAATAGTTAATTAATAATTAATTTTATATAGGTATTATCACAGCTTCACTACATATTATAAACCTTTTCACGCCATGTCATGCGTTTGTCCCTTGTTTTGCCAAATACAGTGAACATACTCGTATTTTGTGATTCGCCAGTGTAACCCGCTTTTGTGAACTTTTCTTTTAAATTATCTTAAATGCAGGGCTCAGATTTCAAAAAAGGACGAAGGGCGAAGGATTTCTCTTGGCATAATATTACTAAACAGAATTTCTCGGAATTTTGGCTCTTTCTTTGCACGATATTTGATATCGTACAAAGAAAGAGCTGATTCAAGTAGACAGCGTATCTGTTTCCCGTAGGTAGCTATACAAGTTAAGGTAAGTACCTATTTGATTTTCCATCGAGTTTCAATTTCCAGCTGCGTAAATATGGTGTTACTAAAGTAGGTATTATCGACTATCGTTTCAAATAATTACAATCCAAACCAGTTCAATAACCATTTTTAGAGTTCCATAGTTCAAGTCCCAGAACCCTTTCAGTTTCGTCATGTCCTTCTATTAGTCCTCGTCTTTCCTCCCCAACGGTGCGTGCTAGAAACATGAAACTTTGCATAGATATGTAAATTTACTACTCCTACGAAGTGCTAAAATACACCTAATAATGAAAATAATTTTTTTTGGTGTACCTAGCTCCCACTACACACTTAAAGTGGGGATGACTTTGTTTTCTCGCGTCTACCCCATTGCGTGGGGTTTCATTAAATAGGTATTTCAAAGATATTAAGAGGTTGCAATAACAATTTTTGATTTAAGCATCCGTTTGCAAGATATTCAAGTTTAAACCGCATTTTTTTCCTAATACAAGGCGTCCTCCCCTCCCCTCTGAAAGCTAAACGGCTGGCTCGAAAAATCTAAAAAAAAACATGATGGTAGTCCATCTAATGAACTTTAAAGGATAACTTTTTTAGTTCAGGAGTTATAGAGGCTATATTATGCGTGACTACGGAACCCTATTCTCACACACTTACCCGGTTTGTTTTCAATTGACTTTCTTGCTTTAAAATAGTATGTTACCTACCTAAACCTTTTTAGAACAGCTTAAAAGCTTGTTACTCTCGCACCAAGTTCCTCATAAGAATCTCCTTTGAATTTTGATATTTTCCATTGCCCTTATTGACTAAGTAATTACTTATGGAGAATATAGGTATTTTTTATTACTAAACAGAATTTCTCGGAATTTTGGCTCTTTCTTTGCACGATATTTGATATCGTACAAAGAAAGAGCTGATTCAAGTAGACAGCGTATCTGTTTCCCGTAGGTAGCTATACAAGTTAAGGTAAGTACCTATTTGATTTTCCATCGAGTTTCAATTTCCAGCTGCGTAAATATGGTGTTACTAAAGTAGGTATTATCGACTATCGTTTCAAATAATTACAATCCAAACCAGTTCAATAACCATTTTTAGAGTTCCATAGTTCAAGTCCCAGAACCCTTTCAGTTTCGTCATGTCCTTCTATTAGTCCTCGTCTTTCCTCCCCAACGGTGCGTGCTAGAAACATGAAACTTTGCATAGATATGTAAATTTACTACTCCTACGAAGTGCTAAAATACACCTAATAATGAAAAAAATTTTTTTTGGTGTACCTAGCTCCCACTACACACTTAAAGTGGGGATGACTTTGTTTTCTCGCGTCTACCCCATTGCGTGGGGTTTAAACATGATGGTAGTCCATCTAATGAACTTTAAAGGATAACTTTTTTAGTTCAGGAGTTATAGAGGCTATATTATGCGTGACTACGGAACCCTATTCTCACACACTTACCCGGTTTGTTTTCAATTGACTTTCTTGCTTTAAAATAGTATGTTACCTACCTAAACCTTTTTAGAACAGCTTAAAAGCTTGTTACTCTCGCACCAAGTTCCTCATAAGAATCTCCTTTGAATTTTGATATTTTCCATTGCCCTTATTGACTAAGTAATTACTTATGGAGAATATAGGTATTTTTGCTCACAATAAAGTGAGAAGCGCCGGAAAACCAAAGATTCCTGTACCAACATTTATAAAATTTCAAAATAAAAGTTTGAGAAAGAAGCCACACAGGTAGACAAAGTCCGCCGGGCGCCACTGGAAATACCTTCTGGTGTGTACCAGAGACACCCGCAGCAATGGACATGAGAGATGCCGTGGCCTCGCGGAAATAAAAAGAAACCTAATACCTATTACGTATAGAAATAAATAGTAGCGAACACAATAGAAAAGTTGTTCAGTGAAATGTTGGTAAGTACTATGTCAGTTTATTAATCGTACCTTTATGAGGAGGTAACAAAAGAGAGTGTAGGCAAGATAAAAATACGAATAAAATACAAAACAGGTGTATTCCTTTCTTATAGGTACGTATTCTTAGAAGTTAGAGAACGGATAATCGTGCGACTTGCACAGATTGACGAAGGTATGACTAAACTCAGATCAACATACCGAGACTCCACCCGCGTGATTTAGTTTTCTCGTTCCCAATTCCCACGGGATCATATTTTCGGGATAAAAACCCAATGTCGCTCGGGGAGAGTGTAGCTACATAATAATATTAGTAAAAGAATTTTCAAAATCGGTTCAGTGGCTACGGAGCCTATATCTCATAGTTTAAATTGCTCTATATCATAGTACTAGGTGATCCCCGCGGCCCCGCTCGCGTGATATAGTTTACTCGTCCCCGGTGACGTGAAAAAATCGGGATAAAAAGTAGCCTATGTTACTCGGGGATAATGTAGCTTCATCTCTATGAAAGAATTTACAAAATTTTTTCAATAGTTACGGAGCCTATTCAACTCAAACAATCAAATCTTTCCTCTTTATGATATTTATATTCAGTATAGACTAGCAGACGCCTGCGGCTTGACAAATTGACAAATAATATACTAAAACTTTCCTCAAGAACCAGTCTATGCTTTGGTGAAAACCGCATCAAAATCCGTTGCGTATTTTTAAAGATCTAAGCATACATACGAAACAGATTGTTTTATACTATAATGTTATGATTATGAAGTAGGTGAGCTGCTGGCATGCGCTAGTCAGAATACACAGCCAGTAATTGGGTCATAAGTATTTTTTTTGGTGTTCCAATTCGTTATGCGGTAACCAGGTTATCATTTTGCCGATTCAACAATATAAGTAATCTCTGTTTACATAAAGATGTAAAAATTGTTTGTCCATTTCGAATGTGGGTAATGTCCATAATTCTGAATTACCTACCATAAATTTAACATACAACACTTAACTAAGCTTAATTATGTAACAATAGCAACAGAGTGCACGCCCTGTAATTCGTGCGACCAACAGTTACTTACTGTGACAGTTGGTTGGTGTTTGTGTTATACTCTGAAAACTCTCCAGTTTCTACGCAACTCGTTTAGAATGGATGGTAATACAAACTTTTCAATTAAAAACTGGCCAAGTGCGTGTCGGGCCACGCATAATATAGGGTGCCGTAGTTACCCATAAAAGCCTCTACAACTCCAGAACTAACGAAGTCATACCATCCGTTATAGTTTTCCTTTAAAGTTCACTACATTGACAACGACCATGATTTTTTTCAGGTTCTCCACGCCAGCTGTTTTCGCAAAATTATGCTCTTCAAAGCTGAATATCTCGCAAATGTATTCTTAAATCAAAAAATCATCTTAGCAACCTCTCAATGTTTATAAAAGACCTATCTAATGATATCCCACACGATGGGGTAGATGCGAGAAAATAATATCATCCCCATTTTATGTGTGTGGTAAGTACCCCAAAAAAAGATTTTTCAAAATTGTATTGTAGTACTTTGTCGGCGTTGTAAATATACACATCCATACAAAGTTTCATGTTTCTAGCACTCACCGTTTGGGAGGAAAGCCGAGGACGGACGGACAGACATTACGAAACTATAAGGGTACCGAGACTTTTACTACGCAACCCTAAAAAGCACTTTGAAACTAAAACAGACTTCAAATTACTAAAATTCGACCAAATAACTGTCGGAATGGGACCAAATTGAATTGGGAAGTAGTAGCTTTCAATTTAAAAAAAAAAAACAAAATCGGTTCACCCAGTCGACAGATATGAGGTAAAGAAACAACAAACATGAAAAAAAAAACATATAGTCGAAGAACCTCATTCTTTTTTTGGAAGTTGGTTAAAAATAAATGGTATACGAAATCAAAATCAATAAAGACACCTTTCAGCTCTGTTAATTATACGAGCTGAATGAAATTAAATTCGGTCAACAGGCACATCCTCCTGAATGAAATTAATTATACGTTCCGGAGATCTACAATTTTACGTTACAGTGTTATCACTGTCCTTCTAAATTATTACACAAAAATAATGAAATTATTTCGGCTGTGGGATGTTGATCAGGGTGATCCCCTCGGTCCAGGAATCTTCAGTTTGGCCATTAATTCGATAATCCACAAAGTAAATTCAAAGTTTAATATATGGTACCTAGATGAGGTACCATTGCCGGGGACGCTCAGACTGTTCTAACTGATTTAGTAATGATAAAACAAAATTTTGATCACGTTGACTTATATTTAAATTTTAATAAGTCTGAAGTCTTCATTAACGACAAAATAAACACAACCTCTGCTCAATCCATAGTTAATAATTTTAATAGCGTAGCACCAAATATCAAAATAGTAACAAAGAACAGTCTAAGCCTCCTTGGTTCACCTATTTTTGATGAGGCCATTCCACCACTTGTAACAAATTCGGTTTCCAAATGTAATGAAATTTCGGACCGCCTCCTTAAAATTAGCAGCCATTCTGCTCTTTTCATCATTAAGTTTTGTCTATTTGTTCCTAAATTTACGTAATTGAAGCTATCATAAATATCAGACTACGCGAGCAGGCATGGACCCAAGTCTCCCTACCAATTAGGTATGGTGGCCTGGGAACCCGAAAAATCTCTACTGTAGCACTGCCAGCATATCTGTCCTCAATCCATAGCTCGTCTGACCTCGCAGGAAAAATCCTTAAAGCCCCCGCGGCTACAAACTGCGAGATCGCGAGCTTGGTCGAGGCTGAAACTGCCTGGCTAGCTGGACCGAGTCCAAATTTCCCTCCCACTCTCAAAAATCAGAAGGCCTGGGATAATATTTCATGCCAACATATTTTACAAACCCTCATTGATACCTCATGTCTATCATGTATGTCATCTGTAAAAAATCGCGCCAGGCTGGAAGCAGTGTCAAGACAGGAATCCGGACACTGGCTCCATGCCTACCCATCCCCCAACACTGGTACTTTCATTGAACACAACACTCTCCGACTCGCCATCGGTCTCCGGCTGGGGGCCGAGGTTTGTGTAGAACATAGTTGTGTGGCTTGTGGAGCGAGTGTGGATCGCCTAGGTCACCATGGGCTTGCCTGCTCATTAAGTGCTGGCCGCCTGTCCCGCCATTCCGCGATCAACGACATCCTGCGACGGTGTCTCGTCAGTGTCCTGCGATTCTGGAGCCCCAGCACATTGCACGGGACGATGGTAAGAGACCTGACGGGATGTCGGTGATACCATGGAGGATTAGTCGCCCACTAGTGTGGGACGCCACGTGTGCCGACACACTAGCTGCGACCTATCTTCCGGCAACCGCCAAACGTGCCGGCGCGGCGGCCGAGGTACGTGAGCGCTCGAAGGTGGGCAAGTACAGTTGTCTCGGCACTCAATACGACTTTGTCGCATCTGGTGTCGAGACACTGGGCCCGTGGGGCCCGGGCGCGCACTCGCTTTTCAAGGAGCTCAGCAAACAGCTCAGGCAGGTAACGGGAGACTTACGTGCTGGCGGATTTTTCGCGCAGCGGATAAGCATATATAAGCCATATATTTGTAAGCGCCATACAGCGCGGGAATGCCGCCGCCATGATGGGCACCCTACAGCGGGGCCCAAACTTTTTAATTTTTTTTTTAAATAGTAATAATTAAATTTAGTACGAATATTAATTTCATTTTCTATTATACCTAGTTTCTAATTTAGTTTTAAGATATTTATGAATGTAAATATTCATTGTAAATAAATCATAATGTACATTATAGTTATTGAAAATCAATTACGTACTGTCTAACAAGACTAAAAAGATCAAAACCGTACCTAAGTATATTAAATATAAATATGTAATAAGCGAATATTGTTTTTCATTAATAACTGAGTTAGTTTTGAAACACAAAGTACTTAGATTAAATAAAAACCAATAAAACTAGCACATATAGTATAGTATTCTTATATTTGTGACTATAGTAATCTATGTTTTATGGAGTTAGTTATTTTTTAATCTCTCGTGATCCGTTAAACTTACTTTTGTTTACAACAAAATTTTAGCAGACTGTATTACTAGAGTATATATATTACAAGAAAATATTAATAATAAAAAACCCGACTGCACTCAACCAGATATTTAACTATAAGCAGGCGGCAGACGGTACTTTAATATAAGTTACAACCTAGAAAAACAAAACGAGTCTGTGATTCCAGTGGCTTGTGTCTACCGCAATCTCAACTAGTTATCAATTAGGTACAGTTTTCATTAAACTGAAAGTCAGAAAGTATAACAAATGTAATCTTTGGCATTACCAAGTTATTTGAAGGATAACAAATGATCAAATGTTTAAATTAAATCCGATAACAAGGATGAATCAATCTGGAACAGATATTTGAGATGAATGTCTACTGTTTCTCAAGTTTCGGGTGAAGTGAAGATTGCTTCCCAACTTCATGACTATGCAATCAGGAATTGTACCTATTTCACGACATTTCAGTTAACTTTGTACTTAATTTGAATTTAGAATCGCGACGTACATTTTGGAACATATATTGACTTATGTACTTAAAGTGTTTTTAAGCAGTTTGCCTCTCTGTTTGCTGAAAATTCACGGCTTCTGCTGGTACTAAAACACCACCTCAGCTACCTCCTAGTGATTGCAAAATGCCAGAAATCCGCATTCATCAAAAGGAGGTTCTCAAAATACTACGCACTCTAAATGTGAATAAAGCCAGTGGTCCCGACGGTATTCCTGCCATTGTTCTGAGGAACTGCGCAGCCGAGTTGTCTCCTGTCTTGACACGACTGTTCCGTATGTCTTTTCGGGCTGGTAAAGTTCCGAAAGCTTGGAAGGTAGCTAACGTACAGCCAGTACCGAAAAAGGGTAGTCGTGGAGACCCTGTCAACTACCGCCCAATTGCAATCACCTCCATTCTCTGCAAGGTAATGGAGCGTGTAATAAACAAACGTTTACTGGCATACCTCGAATATAATGACCTCCTAAGTGATCGGCAATACGGGTTTCGCCAACGCCGCTCTACTGGAGATCTTCTAATGTATGCCACGCACATCTGGGGTGAGGTTCTTGAAAGACATGGTGAGGCACTTGCTGTGTCACTTGACATTTCAAAGGCTTTCGACAGGGTCTGGCACGAAGCCCTTATAACCAAGCTTCCTGCTTACGGAGTTCCGGGTAGTCTTTGTGCTTGGATTTCCGATTTCCTGAGGGAACGATCTATTCGAGTGGTTGTTGACGGCTGCTCGTCTGATCTATTAGCAATTAACGCTGGGGTACCTCAGGGATCTGTTCTCTCGGTAACGTTATTCCTGCCACATATAAACGACCTGCTCAGACCCGGTATGTTTGGGTATGCGGACGATAGCACGGTTGCAGAGAGATATTTCTCCAGCGCAAAGGACAAAAAACCGGAAATCGACAATCGTAGAGTGGCAATGGTTGAACGCACTAACTTAACCCTTCAGGCAGTGTCTGACTGGGGCGATGCTAACCTTGTCACATTCAACACTACGAAAACCCAGGCATGTCTTGTCTCCGCTAAAAGGAGCCCGTTCACCAAGGCTCCTACTTTCCGGGATGTCCCTGTACCTGTGACTCAGCATCTTCAGCTCCTTGGTGTGGACTTATCATCCAACCTGAACTTTGGAAGCTACATAGAATCCAGGGCTAAAACAGCTTCGAAAAAACTAGGCATCCTCTCTAAGGTGCGTAAATATTTTACTTCGAGTCAACGACTTAGTCTTTACTCAGCACAGGTACGCTCCTGCATGGAGTACTGCTCGCACCTTTGGGATGGATCCGCCCGCTACCAGCTTGAGGCCCTGGAAGCTATTGACAGACGCGCCAGAAAACTTATAAGCGATGAGGCGCTCACAAGCAACCGACTTCAGAGCCTCGACCATCGCCGACTGGTTGCGAGTCTGTGTGTCTTCTACAGGTTACATTTCGGAGAGTGTGCGCAGGAAATGCATGAATTAATTCCACCGGCACCATTCCATCATCGGACATCAAGGCGTGGTCTGAGATTACATCCGTATGTGGTCGATATTCCACCTCTTCGTACCTCTCGATTCGCTTCTTCTTTCATCATGCGAACCGCTAAGGAATGGAATTCCCTTCCAGCGTCATTGTTCCCCGATACATATAATCTTGGGATTTTCAAGGCAAGAGTAAATAGGCATTATTTGAGTTTGCGTGCTTCATCTTAGACCGCATCGTTACTTAACATTCAGGTAAGATTGTGGTCAAGCGCACTCAAATTTAGTCATAAAAAAAAAAAAAAAAAATAGCAAGTAAGGATACTGAGTTTTCTGAGTTTCAAGCTAATATCATTTGCAAGTTGTAACTCCTCACCACAGTCAAGGTTATGACTTTAATTTCAATTTGCATTATGTGGGAATATATTATTATATGGATATATACATAAGAAAGGTTCCACTTACCTTACCTACACTACTCTTCCGTCGGATTTTTGCGAGTCCTTGGGTCAACCCTTCTAGTGGGTCTTCAAATATCCTTTACTTATAGAGTGTATTATGTTTGTCACCGTAGAATAGTAAATACCGTTGGATTGTAATCTATGTCGCATGATTGATATAACTATTGTAATTACTGGCCATTGGAAAAAAGTGGCCTTGAGTTTTTTATTGCCAGGTTCATCTTTCACAAACTCTACTTCTAAAATGTACACAGGGCTTGACTGTCGCATATCACAATCTTACAATGCTCAAAGCGTACCTATTCTGAGAAACAGAACCGGCTAAGTGCGTATCAGGTCATACCACGCATGGAATATAATGGTCTCTATAACTCCTGAACTAATAGAGTTATCTAACCCGTTATAGTTTTGCTTCAAAGTTCATTAGGAGGGTGGTGGTTTTTTCAGGTAGCGTCAGCTGTTTAGATTAAAGGGGGGAGGACAACGCCCTGTTTTCACAAAATAATATCAAAAAGGTATCTTAACCACGTCTGAAACGGTCAATACCATCGACCTCCATGATCGGGGCCTGAGGACGGTGGCCTAGCAACTCGCCGCCCTTACAGAAGCAGGCAGCAGGTTGCGTGCTGCAGGGCTGAGTATTTGAAGCCCTAAAACAAAATCCGATTGGTCTAACTACAGAGCTTCGAAATCGCCCATGAGTTGTGGAGGTCAGATGGCAGTTGCAGTTGCAGTATTTCAGACAATATTTTTTATCATTTAACAATGTTAATTTAGTTAAACGGAAAATCTGGAGCAGTGCTAGTCTAGAATAAAAACTTACGTTATCGTACCGTATCGTTATTGTTCCTTACAAAATCATTCCGAGTGAGCCGAAAATGCAAATTTTTCTTGTAAATTTCAAGTGTTACTCCTTTTTCAGAGGGGCATTTAGGCCCAAGCCTCGTAACAGTAAGTTACCCCAATATTAAGCTATGATATCATTCAAAATTCAAACTAGCGTAAGAATCCCTTGTTTCTTCTGACAATGAGTTTTCAGACTCTCAGTTTTCTACGAAGAATAACTGATAAAGGACACTACTGGGTGGCAATAGGGACGAGCTCATTAATCCTGCCACGGACCGTTAAGTGGACTCTCGGTCGTATTTCATAAACTCACATTTTATTTACCACTGCGGGCAAATTTAATTATACCATCGTCACGTCTTGAACATAAAAGCTTATTGTTTTTATGTTTTTTTTTGCCGAATGAGAAATTTTATTTAAGTGAGCCGAAAATGCAAATTTTTCTTGTAAATTTCAAGTGGTACTCCTTTTTCGTCTGTCATGAATAATGAAAGCAGTCTATAGAGTCTACGCATAAGAGTTTAAGTTGCTATAGAGACACCTAGAATGATAAATGACGTAGCTTGTATTAAAATTCTACGAAAGACTCTGTATATTCAGTAAATGATTTTACATTTAATTAAACCTTAAAAGCCAAAAAGCGACGAGTTCTATCTTCAAATACGAGTACCACATTTGACATTACTGATGTTAATGTAAACCCACTTCTTCTCAGAACCTCCTGACCTCGGAACAAAAAAAAAAATATTTTTGTCTGAGCTTCTTACAAACACTTTTGGCTAAACTGGAGGGTCACCTCATAGTATCAGCCAATGATGGGGAGGAATAGTTGCTACCACAGTATGTTCAGTAGGAAGTGTGCTGTCCCACTACCCGCAGTTTATGCTTGCCGAATAACCGACTCATGTAAGTACACATCATCTTCTTGTATATCAGAATGCCTACGTAGTTACATTAAAGAAGAAATCCTAACGTACAACGTATTTAATTCACTTTATTCTCACATTTAGAATCAGTTTACAAATATGGAATCTGCTCCGATATTCATGGCATGTAATACACGACACGACGCTTGCTCGATTAGGTATCTAACCCTTGTCCCCGGGCTAAATTGTCCCAAGCCTATCAAAAAGTTTATTAATTCACTTTATTCTCACATTTAGAATCAGTTTACAAATATGGAATCTGCTCCGATATTCATGGCATGTAATACACGACACGACGCTTGCTCGATTAGGTATCTAACCCTTGTCCCCGGGCTAAATTGTCCCAAGCCTATCAAAAAGTTTTGAACGCCTACAACGAGCCCATATTAATACCTTACATTAAATCAAAGTAAGTGCCTATCAAATACGTGTTATGTAAAGCGAGTTAGATTTTAAGCGTCAGTTTTTAGGGTTTCGTTGTTCAAGTCTCGGAACCCTTGATGGTTTCTTTATGTCCGTCGATGATACTTTGTATGGATATGAGTACTACTACGCCGACAATGTACTAAAATAAAATTTAGAAAAATATTTTTTTGGAATACCTCCCCTACATGTAAAGTGGGAAAGTATTTTTTTCGCTTTTAGCCTATCGTGTGGGGTTCAATTTGGTAGATCTTTTAAATATATTGAGAGGTTACTAAGACGATTTGTTTGCGAGATATTCTACTTTTCAGCGCATTTTTTTGTTAAAACAGGGCTGCGTGATGAAAGGTTATATTTGTGAACTCACAAAATGGTCCTATTTACCTTAATGTACAAATTTTTATCCAAGTTGTTATTTCCTTCATCTGTCGTCACCTGTACCAGAGTAAATTAGAATCTATGTGTGTGCTATGTTTGTTCGTCCGTACCTATGGATGGTGATCATAGTCTAACGAAAATTACCTAAATTATTGTGTCATAGCACAGAGTAAGTTTCGTTTTCTATCTTCTATGGTCCTATAGGCTAGTCGCAAAATGATTAACTCACCTCTATGAACCATAATAACTCAAATAGACACGATTCTCCTCAATGAAATCAGTTCTCTGAATTGTCAAGCTCATGATTGGCTGTAATTACTTTTATTGCTATTCGCAATCGATGTCTGATTTGCACTTGCAACCCATTATTTTGCACAACTTAGTACCATTAGGTTTATTTTACGCTCCACGAACCAGCTGTGTGATATAGAGTGCAAAAAAACTTTAAAAAGCTATGATACTCTAGCAAAGGACATCGTCGAATCTCGCCCCAGAATCAACAAACATGTGGCTTATACCATAATTATTTATCTATTTTAATGAATTAGAGGCAAATATCTATATCACACGGACAAGGAGGACGGAGAAGGAGGAAGGGTTGGTCTTTTTAGGAAGTGGGATTATTTGCGCCTCCTTCCACGCCTTAGGGAAAACAGTGGTAGTAAGGGAATGATTGAAAATGTGACATAAGATGGGAAGGATTTCGTCTAGAATAGGCTGTATCATTTTACGACTAATGGCATCACAGCCGATAGCGTTGGAACTAATAGACATAATACACTCCTTAACACCAAAAGCAGATGGTTGTTCAAAGAAGAACGGTGGATACGAGGGAGTTGGAAGGGATGAAAGATGTTGTAAAGTGCAGGCCTTGCGACTCTGCTCAATCGTTGATGAGGAGTAAAAATGCTGGTTTAAAGAATCAATGTCAATTTTCTTGGGAATATTCGAGTTAATAGCCTTTCCAACCCCCAGAGTTTTGAGAAATTTCCAAACTTTGGTAGGGTCGCCGTTCTCGACCGAATTATGGATGTGTTGGCGTTGTGCATTCCTACACACCTTACTGCAGAGATTACGTATGGCGATATATCTTTCACGATTAGCTGGTGTAGGACGTGATTTAAACCTACTTTTGGCCGCTGCTTTTTTAGAAATTAAGGCCTTAATTTCAGTAGTTAGCCAAGGGGCCGGCAGATGTCGCATCCGCACCGCATGAACCTTACCTCTGTGACCCGTGTCATTGAACTACCGTCAACCTCGTAGGCTTGCGATATTGGAGTCCGCGAACGTGAGAAAGTTATAGTAACGCATTTGTTGAGATTAAACGGTAGACAATTGTCTTTACTCCACATAACAACTCTATCTATATCACCTTGCAGCAGATCAACGTCGTCTTTAGAGTTTATAGTCATTGACAGTTTGACGTCATCCGCAAACAACTATAAACTGGAGAGGTCCGAGATTGGAGCCTTGACTTACGCCAGAAAAGGTGAAATACGGTGCTGATACGTGACCTGCGTACTCTACGTACTGTCGCCTATCTCTCATGTAGCTAGCAAAGAACCGGAGCAAGTGTGGGATGCAGCCAAACTCTGCCAACTTCATAAGCAGCCTGTCGTTGTCGACTAAATCGAACGCCTTTTTGAAGTCGAAGTAAGCGGAATCCACCTGCCCCCCACCATCTACCACTGATATCAGTTGGTCCACATGGTTCAACAGATTGCTAGTGGTACTTCTCATTGGTCGAAATCCATGCTGAGCATCAGTAAGTTGAGCCTGTACTTGCGAAAACATACTTTTATGTATGGCTGACTCCAATACCTTAGCTGGTGCGGATAGTACTGCTACAGGCCTGTACCCCTCAACTGCGTCTCCTGATCCTCCTTTCGGAACTGGGACCACTCTAGTGGTTTTCCACCGTTCGGGGAACACCATTGTTCTGAGACACTCATTGTAAATATGCAGAAGAGGCTCTGCTAGCACTGATCTACAATCCCTTAATATGTATGGAGGAATTTTATCAGGACCAGCTGCTTTCTTTGGTTTAAGGCTTTTTAATGCGCTCTGCACTTCACTCAACTGCAATTCGCTTAAGTGAATGCGAGCCGCCCCAGTCCCTCCGCCAGCCACCGTGGTCGCCGCCCCAACATCTAACTTGGCACGGTTATTAGCGTACACTGAGTGAAAATACTCAGCAAACTCCAACACGCATTGCTCTGCCGAGAGTACATCCCCATTCTTAAGAATCTTATGTGGAGTTCTAGATTCCCCTTTAGTTTTGATATACTTCCAAAACGATTTAGGGTCGCTCAGCAGTTGGTTCTGAACGCGGTCAGAATGCTGCTCCTGTGCTCGCTGAATCAACCTCTTAACGTTTGTCCTGCACAGAGCAAACGCCTCATAATCAGCTCTTGTTCCAGTTGATTTATACCGCTTATGAAGAGAAGCCTTTCGCCGTATATTGCGAATTATTTCGGCAGTGTAAAACTCGGGGTAAATGTACTTTGAACTTTCCCCACTTCGCGTTTTTTTGGGAACACAGTCGTCTATAATGGATTGGATAGTTACGTAAAAAAAATCTAAACTGTTTTCTAAGTCTAATTCATAAATATATATTCATAAATATCATAGCAGGCTGTCATAACTGTCACTAATGTCACATATAACTTTTTGAAATACGAGACAATCAATACGGTATGCAGTTGTTATAGTATTTGTCTGTAAAACTTAACCTGCTGTATTTATAGATTGCTTGCTTGTTAATGATTATTTCTACTACCTATCAATAATGTCTAGAAAAAGTATTTAAAGGGTTCGAACTTCGAAGTCCATTCCGATTTCCGAGCAATTAAAATGCATAAAAAATACTCAACCAACTATTGTCGGTTTTTGCGCAAACATAACCTTAAAATCTGACATATTTGTTGGATTTTTGCATTGACTTATATGTATACTACTAGACAAGCTGTAGCGAATAAAAATTCTGTCTTCCCGACCCGACACACGACCGGTGACGTCATCGGCGTGATTATGCAACGCTTACGCAGAAGCGACAATAACACATATTAATGCCTATTTCCATCATCAGTACATATACATATAAACCAAGTGTTTTGTTTTATTTGCAGTAGTATATTTTATAATATACATCTTTACTAATATTATAAAGCAGAAGAGTTTGTTTGTTTGAACGCGCTAATCTCAGGAAGTAGGTACTGGTTCGATTTGAAAAATTATTTTTTTGTTGAGAAGTGCATTTATGGAGAAAGGCTATAGGCTATAAAACATCACGCTATGATGAGTAAGTGCGGAGCAGCAGTGTGATATGTTTTATAAACAAACCTTTTTCCACTTCGTCGTGTCTGTGTGCATAATCTATGTCTTTCTTAGGTCAGTTCCTACTATTTTTGTATTTCAAAGCAATGAGTTTGCTTAAACTATTCTTAAAATATTAAGAAAGAAATTATAAATAGATCACAAAAACTGATGTCATCGGCGGGATTCGAACCCACGGCCTTTCCCTAACAGGGGGACTGCTCTGCCAACTGAGCTACGATGACCACTACCGACAAACGCGCTAACCTTAATAGCGCGATGTAGAAATTATGAATATGATATGAAGCAAAAATTCGATGTTGTCGGTAGTGGTCATCGTAGCTCAGTTGGCAGAGCAGTCCCTCAGTTCCTACTGCTCGTTCGCATGGACAACTCGACCAAGTTAAGTTGGCACCTCGCGTCGATAGCGCCGCATTCCAGGGAGGTGCATACTTTGTTTGGTCGGGCTGTCGATGACAATCGAATAACAATTTCTTATTCATAATGGCGGTTGATGAATTTATTTATATTATGTGCTAGTTTGTGAATAATTACGAAATATGTAAACTATTTACCGACAATAAACATCAGATCACTGTAATCAATTAGGTATTAGGTAAATGTTAAAGAGTTTGTATGAAAATTCGTTTACTACACAGTCCGCGGTTTTGCGTAGTACTAGTCCACTCTACTCGCTTGCTCGCAGTTGACTGAACGCGTTGCGGTGCATGCACCGCAACGTCGTGCGCAAAATTGCAGTACTACTCGCCTTGTCTAGTAGTATACATATAAGTTTATGGATTTTTGCGCTTGACTTGCTTGTCCGTCTTAAAATTACAATGTGATGAGAATTAGAAAAATATTTCACATTTAACAAGCCTTTTTCCATTGGTGTTGGTTCTGGGGCGAATGATGTATGGACGCGTAGCAATGTCCTTTATATTTATTGGAGACAACTATAATCAAAAGATTGATTTAGTGAATTTAGGTAGTACCTATAGGTACTAGCAATGTAATGCTAATAGAAATTACCACTTAGTTTTTATTTAATCATCCACAGACAATTACAATAAGACATTGTATTTATGCTCCTAATTTAACGTGCTAATTGTTTACGTGATTTGAACGAGTTTGTAATGGTATGATAGTTAGGTGGTTAGGGCCAGGGCCACTTTGTACAACCTAAATAGTTAAATCCGAGTACGAAGACGTTCTTATATTCATGCATGTTCACGCGTATGATGTCACCGGCTATTTCAAATGTGCAAATACAATCAAAACTCTAACACACAAAAAGTAATTAAAACCCACAACTTAACCTTCGTCAGAAACAAAAGTGCTCTTACAATTATTTGACCATCATTGGGTATATTTAATGTGTGATTGTAATATTTTATTTGCCACTATGAGGCCGACCTTCCTATTTGGGGCAAAAAAATCCAAAATCTTTGTCTATTTGCGGAAAATGGTAGGCAAAAACATATTTTGTGCTCACATTTCGCCAGTAACTTTGTCGTGAGCATATTTGCCGCTGACCAAAAAATTACGTTTACCAAAGCCTAACTTATGTAGCACACAACTAGTACAGTATACCGGCCAAGTGCGATTCGGACTCGCGCACAAAAGGTTCCCTACCAAAACGGCAAGAAAATGACGTATGTTGTAAGGATACTTATTGAGCGGAGCGAAGCGAAGCTCTATCTTAGACGACAAGTGTAAATCGTTTGTGTGCCAACTCCTCCGAAACGGCTCGACCGATTTTGACCAAATTTGGCATGCTGGTCGACATCATACCCGGGAGTATATATATATCTCTGAAATCATGAAAATAGAGCAAAAATAAGAAAATTTGCTCCGCTCAACATTTGCAATTAGTAGCATGCATTGCATACCTAGTTTAGTATTTGTTGTTATAGCGCCAACAAAAATACATCTGAAAATTTCAACTTTCTAACTGTCACGGTTAATGAGATACAGCCTGGTGACAGACGGACGGACGGACAGCAGAGTCTTAGTAATAGGGTTCCCGTTTTACCCTTTGGGTACGGAACCCTAAAAAGTAGGTACTCCAAGGTACTTATTGTTTTAAGTTTGAAACCACCTGTAATAGGTCCTTACATATATCTGGGTGGTATTTGAACTTACTTAGGTACATTGTAGTTATGTGAACGGTAAATACCACGTTAAAAACCGTTGAACAAAATTCCAACAAAGACCATTTTAATAATTAAGGTTTAATAAAAGAGCACCTTAAGCCGTCGGTCCCGGTTGTCATACGAACATCAATGGCAGTCGTTAGGGGTAGTTGGAGCCCTTAAAAATCCGACCGGTCTGACTACAGAACTCTATATCGCCCATGGGTTGTGAAGGTCAGATGGCAGTCGCTTCACGGAAAATATCGAAGTTCAGCCGAATCACAGTTAGACTGGAAAGCCGACCCCAACAAAGTTGGGAAAAGGCTCGGTGAATGATGAATAAACGAGCAATAAGTATGGGGTTAAAACGTTCTCATTATATAAATTTAATTGCACAAAGTTCTCTGTAGACTGGCGTGAAATTGCCTAAGGCGTTTATAATTTTCCGTTGTTTGATTCAATCATTGTACATTATAAACTAGAGGTTCTGTGAACAGTAGACCTCGCGTTATTTTCGCATTTCCCCCCCATTTCTCCCCCATTT
>CAUVZR010000096.1:7500-19695 GCA_963556515.1 Nudaria mundana | reverse complement strand
CCCTACCCTCTCTTCAGAATGCATTATTACCAATGAAGGACAACCTTGACATCCTTGGCATAGACGTTCGTCGAGAGCTCAATAATAAAAACTACATCGAAAGATGTATAGGGCTAGTTTCGCTGAAATTAGGAATACTGAATAATGTAAAGAGATTCTTTACACCGGACCAGAGGTGTCTGCTGTACAAGACGCAGATAAGACCCTGCGTCGAATACTGCTCTCACCTCTGGGACGGCTCCGCGAAGTATCTGCTGGACGCTCTCGACGCTATGCAGCGACGGGCTATCCGTATTATAGATTGTCCGGAGGTAACGGGAAGCCTTGAGCCGCTAGCTCAGCGCCGAACAATAGCTTCCTTGGCCGCATTCTACCGTATTTACCACGGCGAGTGTTCTGAAGAGCTCTTCAATCTGATCCCACTCTCTTCCTTCCGATCCCGAACAACGCGTGCCGGGCAGAGATGCCACTCCCACACAGTGGATAGCATGTTCGCGAGAACCGAGCGTTTTAAACGTTCGTTTTTCTGCCGAACGATAGTGGCCTGGAACGCCCTGCCTGTGCACGTGTTTCCTCCCACATATTATCCTGGGTTCTATAAGCGGAGCGTGAAGAGGCACATCAGTAGGTCGTCAAATTGAGGGCCACTCTCTATAGTATTGTGTGCTGTGAGAGTGGCCCACAATCGCTAGACGTCGTCACCAGGCGGGCGGCGTCAATTTGGCGAACACAAAATAAAAAAAAAAAATTGTAGGTACCTATTCTACTAAATATACTGTGTCCTTTTCTTTAAATCCCAGTGCCTACGTCCATTGCCGGCGTTTAAAGTGAGCACTCAAGTTTATAAACCAGTAAAGTGCGAGTTGAGCTCGCGCACAAAGGGTTCTGTACCAAAACTGCAAAATAAAACACCTTTTTTGTATAAGATATTTATTATATTTTGTTTTTTAATATTTGTTGTTATAGTGGCAACAGAAATATATCATTTGTGAAAATTTCAACTTTCTAACTATCACTGTTCATGAGATACAGCCCAAGACAGACGGACGGACGGACAGCGAAGTCTCAATAATATGTTTCCCGTTTTACCTTTTGGGTACGGAACCCTAATCAATTTTATAAAAATAAACGTTTTGTGAAATATATATTTTTGTACTACCTATGTCGTAGGTACCAATATAATTCTAGCCATTTTCTATTAATGTTCGAACAAATAGAAAAATAGAATATGTCAAGGGATTAAGAACAACCTCATTCCTTCAGTAATATTTATTTTTGTAATCTATACTCAAAACATCTAACACTTAAGAGCACCCCATTTAAAAAAATCTTCAATATCATGCTTGCATAATAAAATGGCATTCCGTTAAAAATAATACCGTAATTTCTCAAACACCCCTTCACTGTCGTATTTAGTTTGAACAAAACCTACCCTCAGTCAAAACTAGTTGTTATAACAACTAGTTATCCCAGCGAACTTTGTATAGCCTCAAACATAAACAAAAAACAAAAGAAGAATATTTTAATATTTCATGCAAATGTATGTATTATTAATTATAATTGAAAAACGCGACGGACGGACAGACAGACAAATTGTCCTATAAAATATATAGATAGACAAAACTCCTTCGGTGGCGTGGTCGGTAGTGCATCGGCTTACGACTCCGGAGTCTCAAGTTCGATTCCCGGGTCGATCTAATATTTGTGTGATCCACAAATGTTTGTTTCGGGGTTTCGGTGCTTTCTATGTATATTATGTATGTATTTAGAAATATATAAGTATGTTTATCAGTTGTCTAGATCCCATAACACAAGCTTATAGCTTAGTTTGGGCTAGATGACGTTGCGTGAGAATGTTCAAAAATATTTACTTATTGATTTTTTATTGATATAAAAAAACTACGTGTATCGTTAATAACAGTTTTCACCCATCTAGCCTTTTCACAACCCAATTGGGGTCGGCATTTTGCGGCTGAACTTCAATATTTTAGGTATGTGGAGCGACTGTCATCTTACCTCCACAACTTAATACTAACTAGTAATACTTACCTCTGTTCATTGTATTTAGGCTGCTAATGAGAATTATCAACAGCCAAAAAAAAGGCCCAAGCCATCCTCATCTGGACGTGGTGCACGGTAGATGTTGTGACAAGAACACCTAACTACTTAAAGTGCTCGGAAACGACAATAGGTTCGCCTCTCAGGGCAACTATCTCTATATACGTATACAGGGTGAAGTATTCAAGTGGGCTTGGATGGCCAAATCCGGAACTATAAGGAATAGCGAAAAATGCTCAAAGGAGTCACGAGCCCGATTTTGATGAAACTTAAAACCTATAATCCTAGCTGGGAATCGAACCCATTGATTTAGAAAATAAATCACACCCTTTATTATTACACCATACGATAGTGTTGCTGTTAAGGATCAAATTCTGGGAAGTAATGATATACGGCAAATTTAAGGAAAACTTAGAATTTTAGTAGAGTCGATAATTAATAACTTGGTCGCCCTATGGTCGAACTGTAAAAAGTTTTCGGAATTTTATTTTAGCACTTTGTCGGCGTAGTAAATATACCTACATCCATGGAAATTTTCTAGTTTTTAGCACTAATCGTTTGGGAGGAAAGACGAGGGCGGACGGAAAATAACTATAACGGATGGTATAACTCTGTTAGTTCAGAAGTTATAGGGGCTAATATAGGTGACCCGACTATCTGACCCTACCCGTGATCCCTACCCGATTCTATCCGTGGCCCGACACACACTTGGCCGGTTTTGTCTTAAGGCGATACCTCGGAAAGTAGCGGAAGACTGATCGCAAAGTCGGAAAGGAATAGAGCGCTAGACTTCCGTAGTGTTGAAAGAGAAAGGGGTAGTATACGCGCGCCAGAACTAGACGGCGTAAGTGCCAAATTAATTTCCTACGTTGTACAAAAAGTACAGAATATTTGTTAAAAATTTCTTTTACAGACTTTAATACAGTTGAATACCTTTCTTGTGGTCGAGTTTCAGCATCTAATATGTTGTTGTTTATCTACACTAAACAAAAAAAGATAATAGACGGTGCAGGTGCTACTTTGGCTTAATTTTCTATCGAGAAAATTATCAGAAAACGTATTTTCAGCTTGTTCAGACTTTAGTTTATATGATTAAATAATGTATATCTGAACATAATTATACCTACTTGCGCAGATTGAGAGATACAGTGAGTCAAAAAACACAAATCTTCATGGTGCCGCCCACCTCACGGAAGGTTTAGGTGGTACGAAGTTCGCCGGAACATCTATTTTATTTAAAATACCTTCAAAAATTCACAAATGGCCATATCTATTAGTTATAGTTCTGTCGACCACTTTTCACTAATGTTAACATAATTACGTACAAGTAATTGTTATCCATGGAATCTAGAATGTAAGATGAGGACTCTTAAGTAATGCATAGCATCAGACAATTCTCGCCGTTTCAGACAGTTAATTGAAATAGTTGGTACTGATTTATGCTTAACTCGAGCGACGAGCACCCGTGGTTTTTCTCAAAGAAAGTTCTTTGTGAATGCACTTATAGTTCTTGTACATCCGGAGTCGCTAACTGAAAAGGAATTTTAATGGGAATATCGTTATTAACTTAATTAGTTTATGAAGTACGCCCGAGAGCGCTAGTAGAGTGCATACAGCTCGAAAATGACAAAGTAATGTGAAATTCTGCCTGAAACCTCAGAGGCGTAGCTGGTTGATATTTTCGAGGTTACTTCGACAATAATTTTTGAAACAAGTTTTTAGAGTTTTCGAAACGAAAATCTCTTATACAACAGTAATGTCCGTCCGTCCTTAAACAACTTTCAACTCGAGAGCGGTAAGAGCTAGAGACTCAGTGTAAACGCCAATCGACTTAGCATAGTCGAAAACCCCCCAAAATGAACTTGACCTTTGACCTCTGATCTCAAGGTCAAGGTCATAACGAGGTCAAATAGAAAACGGTAATAGTTAAAGACTCAAGACCAGCTGCAATCAACTCAGCATGGTCAAAGACCTCTAAAATGATGTTGAACTTCATGTCATGTGACATTTTTTAGATTTTATGAAAAAACTTTCGAAGACTAAAATATATGGCAAAATTTTGCCATATTTTTAACTTGTTTATCAATCTGTAGGTAAGCTAATAATCCGTCATAATAATAACCACATAGGTAGATAGGTAGGTATTACTTAAGGGCGAAATACACTGTTTAAAACGTAGATTCTTGCTGGATACACGGTTTAAAACCAACAGTGCTCCATAGAACGTCGTAGGCTCGTAGGTCGCGGAATTAAAAAAAAAACAATAGTTTTTTTTTTAATTCCGCGGGTCAAGGCTGCTTCCGCTCTCACGTCCGTTGCCGGGCGTCTCTGGTACGGACGTCTCGTAGGGGTATGACGTAATTTGGTTTAAAACAACTGTCGATTTTAAATGTCTGTTTTGAACAGCTGTTTTAAACTGTGTATTTCTTTTAGGACCATGTGGGACAAACAAAATGACTCGCGAAATATACGCCGGCACCCCCTCTCTACCTCACGTTGTTTTATGTTAAGAAAAATAAAATCCTATCAATTTGCTTTGTATAACAGATTGCTATTCCTTTTCTTTTCCCCTTCACGCTTATTACAACGACCCTTTCAATATTGTATGATTTCAGTAACATGAACAATTACCTCAGACAGCTTTCTTACAAAGGCGCCGTGAAAATGAAGCATGAGGTTGCATTTATCCTCGTACGTACCTACCTATACGAGAAACACATTAATCATAACACCTAACAACAAAATACACACACAATCCTGTCTTTGAAATGAGCCTATTAGGAACCTTTTCAGTGGACTACTTATATTGAAATGTTTAGTAGTTTTGTTCGTGAGTTTACAGGTGCATCACGTGCGTCGTAGACACTTCTTTATGCCCACCAACAAATGGCTTTTTATTGGTAGGTACCTACTTCATACTAAAAGCAATATTAAAGATTAAATAAATATGAATATGAATACTTTTTTGTCAATGTGCTTCATGCGCCAGCCTTCATTTCTGCATGGATGTCATATTTAAAATACCGGCCAAATGCGTGTCAAGCCACGCATAAATAAGGGTTCTGTAGTTACCTACATAAAAGTCTCTATAACTTCTAAACTAACAGAGGTATACCATACGTTTTCCTTTAAAGTTTATTACATGGACTACCATAATTATTTTTTTCAGCTTCTTCACAGCCTGTTTTTGAAAAACATTCACTTTTAAGCTAAATATCTCACATCAAAAAATATCTTAGCATCCTCAATGTTTTTAAATGACCTATCTATGATAACCCACACGATGCGGTAGACGTTATCATTGGGAGATACCCCAAAAATGTTCTTTTTTTCTGAATTTTGTTCTAGCGCTTTGTCGGTATAGTAAATACACATATCCGTGCAAAATTTAATCTTTCTATCACTAGCCGTTTAGTAGGAAATCCGAGGACGGACGGACATGATGAAAATATAAGGGTTCCGACACTTGGAACTGCGGAACCCTGAAAAAGGATCTCTTTCTGTGCCTAGGTCTGGGAGAGAGGATGTGTGTGTATTTACTATTTAGGTATCCACTACTGAGTGTAGGTAATAGCTGCCTATATGGTAGGTAGTGTATTATGAAAAGATAATTTACTCGTATTGAATTTAGCTATGGTAAACATAAGACCCTTTATTATTCACTTTCAAATGGTTATTTATGTACTTAATTTAGTATTTTTATAATATTACTTGACAATAAATTGTAAAATGTTTGACATTCATATGTGCTCTTTATGTGCCTAAACTGAATAAATTAAATTGATTCTTTGATTGACTGTGTATCCACTCATCGTAGCCGACTTTGTCCAAAAGTGTAATAAAATAAAAGTCACGTTTGAAGTGTTGTCCGCTCGTTAGGATGACTGCACCTCAAAGAAACTAGGGTTCATGTCGCTGTGCCATATCCTCGCTATCAATAGACCTCACTTGACCCACTAAACTACCGACATTCAAATCGTGGCTCGTTTAGAACCAAGACTCTCCTAAGAGCAAACCACTATGAAACTTTTATGAAACGTCCAAAGGATGAAACTCGTCTCTTTTAAAAATAACCTCAATGTAGATCTCCCGAGACCTCAATTCATTACAGATGTTTTGTAGGATATTCAACTGAATATCTTCCATCATAAAGTTTAAATTTAAAAGCTAGAATGTTCAGTACGAATTTTGATGGTCTAGTTGAGGTAAAAAGCGTCGCTCTTTTAAAGCAGATTGTGAAAGTAATCATTTTAGCGCAATAATTGCGGACGCCACAGTAAATGCCGCATCGGACCGTAATATTCTATAAAATTTTCAACAATATTTTTCACGTAAATATCTGTTTCATAAATTATAACTTCATTATTTTTTAATGTGCAAAATGATCCGAAATTTATTTTTTACCTTTTATTTTATTACTAGCGGACGCCCGCGGCTTCACCCGCTTGACAAATTACACTTATACACAAAAACCTTCCTCGAGAACCACTCTATCCTTTCAAAATCCGTAGCGTAGTGTTAAAGATCTAAGCATAAAATAAGACTATGACGATAGCCCAGTTTGAAATTAATTTAATTTGAAAATTATGGTTAGCATCAATTGACTCACCCGAGTCTCTTTAATCTGGTGGAAGCCGGTATCGGTGCTGGGATGCTGTTATTACACACACACATACGTTCACTTTAAATAGTTATTGGATTTTATATTGATTATTTCGTGGAGAAAATAGTTGAAATGGCGGACGGACAAATTACACATTCGCGCCACACAGTGCTGTCGACGGCGGGTGATTTAGTCAGCTGACCATAGATAATAAGAACTATACATTTCCCCCCACAGAAATCCGTAAAGATTTCCCAGTTACGATACCAAGTTCGGTAGAATTTGTTAACTAGTTTGAGTGTAGGAGGATGTATAACATGTACAATTGAATAGATAAATTATAAATTGAGATATAGTGTAATTAAAGTTAGACCAATGGACTGTATAATGTATAAAAATAAAATAAACTAAATCTAAGCAAGGAATTATAGTTTGGTTAAAAGTTGTGATCGAGAGGCAACGGGCTTACTTTTGAAACTGGACGAGTAAGCTCGTTGCTGTTCGATGTTTTTAAACGAATTACACGGACCACGCCATCGGGGCCACTATGCAGTTTCGTAATTCTACCTAGTGCCCATTTAAGTGGCGGGGCAACTGAATTTATAAGAACAAGATCACCGAGTTGTAAATTGTTTGAAGAACTATGCCATTTTTGGCGTGCTTGTAAAGTATGTAAGTAATCTTGTTTCCAGAGTTTCCAAAATTGTTGAGACATCTGCTGGACAAGTTGCCATCGATCCAGTCTAGAGCCAGAAAGATCTGTAAGACTGTTCTCCGGTACAGACAGAAGATGAGGAAATGTGCCGGCGTTAACACTTGAAATTCGGTCGGGTCGCTGGACAGCGCGCACAGAGGTCTCGAGTTCAGTACGGCTTCGACCCGTATGAATAGTGTGCCCAGCTCCTCGAATGATAACGCTCTGGTACCAATGGTGCGACGTAAGAGAGCGCGGGCCCCTTTAATGACGGCCTCATGGAGTCCACCGAAATTACTGCCCGTTGGGGGTTTAAATCGCCAAACAATACCACAAGAAATAAAACCGTTATTCATATTAATCGATTCGTCGTTTAAAAATTTAGTTATTTCACTTAATTGTTTATTTGCTGACACGAAATTCGTACCATTATCTGAAACGATAGAATGGCATAAACCTCTCCTAGCTGTAAATCGATCGAAACATGCCAAAAAACATTCCGTACTTAGTGATGACAACACTTCTAAATGAACTGCCCGTGTCGCACAACACACGAACACACAAAGATAGGATTTGGAGATGCGAGCGTTCCTACGCGTTGACTCTTTTGTAGGAAACGGTCCGCCCATGTCTACACCAACAGTGTGAAATACATGAACATCCTGAGAGCGATATTTAGGTAGTTCGCCCATTAAGGGTTGTCGACTCGTAGGAGTTGCTCTTAAAACAAGAAATGCATTTCCTAGTTCGTGACCTAATAGCATTACGAGCGTTGACAATCCAATACTCTTGTGTTAGTAGACTTTGAAGTGTGCGAGGACATGTAAGTAAATTTTGTGGAAATGATCAATTAAAATCTTTGTGAAGTGGGCATCTTAAGAAAGTAAAAGAAGGTGCTTAGGGTGATGGAACCAATCATGGACACTTTAAGGGAGTTCATTTGGTTTAATCTCTTTAACTGGTAGGTTTTTTGACTTACATTAACAATGGATTTTTTCCCAACAGTGAAATATATAGGCAACATTTAGATATGGCTAAAACATCCAAATATACTATGTACTTTGTAAAAAAAAAATATATGTCCAGACTAGCAACTTCACCAGTAATGGACACCATAAATGCAGTAATGGACAAAAGTAATGCACCAGTCATGGACTTTACCCAATTATGGACACCCATTTATGGACATTACCCAATTATGGACACCCATTTTTGGACATGTTACAGGGCAGTTAGAAAGTGTAATTTGACGCATGCTCGTGAAATGAAATTATAAACAAATAATATCTTAAATCAGTTTTTATTTGTATTAGTTACCTATACAAATTTTTATTTCCAACATTGTTCTTAATGCAATATAGGTACATAATCAATAATCAGTCATTGGCAGCCTTTTAAATTAAACATTTGGCTAGTAGTACTTATAGTAAAATAAAATAACAAAAATAAACCTCCAGTTAGTCAAATAATTATCGTATAAAAATATAGACTTAATCATTATTTCTTATTATCACATTTGACGCCTTACAACATCAGTCTTCTACAAAAGTCAATGAGCTTACTTTACTAAGATCTATATATTATATCCATTCAATAATATATCTATCTATGCTTAGCGACTCTTAGGATAAAACTCTTCGAGTTTCTTTAAAAAAATATCACCATTATTTCTTATAATTATGTTTAAAAAAATAATATATAAAAATAAATCAACTATGTTACTTTACTGAGATCCATATAAACATACCACATCTTATTAAATGTCGTATATGTTAGGCAAATATTTATCCATTTCTTTCACTTTGAAGAAGCCCCGATTATTTAGAGGCAATGGTGGATTGATTACTTGTATTACATGTTCAGCGTGATACCAAATTTTATCCGGCTTTTCAGGCCATCTAAATGTGTTTCCAGTCGACAAAATCATAGTGCTTACTTCGTATTGATTGCCGTCTACATTTTCCGTTTTGCCAGGAAATTATTCGCCTTCATATTTGACAATAACAAATTGTCTTTTATTAATTAGTGAGGTCATTTTTGAAGCAGCTCTTACTTTACTTGCAGGTTCGTCATCAGAATCTGAATTAAATTGATAGTTTCTGGTTTCTGCGAAGTCGCTTTGAACCAGAACTTTCTCCACACTTAACATTTTGTTTTTTTTTTGTTTTTTTCAGTGCTCTCATTTTGATCTACATATTTTATACTATCATCACTTTCGGCGTATGTTAAATCCGTATCGTCAGAAGTGGTATCTACATGACTAGTTTTAATTTTGGGTTTTGGTTTTGGTTTAGTCTTTGCCCTTTTGGGCCAGACTACATTGCGAACACACTCTTCAGATATTGAGCAAATGGCATTTTTAAGCACTGGAGCAAAATGTTCTTTTTTCAAAACTTGACCAAGATGGTCCAGTTGCCATTTAGAAACTTCTTTTTTCCATGCCACTTTCAAAGGTCGAAACACTGCTAAATCCATAGGCTGCAGGATATGAGTTGCGTTAAGGCACAAAGCAATTACCTCTATTCCGTTGGCGGAGCAAAATTCTGAAAGGTGCAAGGTTAAGTGTGACTTGTGGCCATCCAAAAAAAAAGAACGGGTTTTTGAATGTCCTGTTTCTCTAGCCAGGGATGAAATATATTTGTGATAAACTCATAAAATGTACTTCCGCACATCCACCCTGATTCGGACTTCCCTATACCCCAATGATCCGGGACCGTGGCTGAAATGTGAGCTGGCACTCTTTCGTATTTAAAAACAATCATTGGAGGTGCTAATTTACCAGCAGCATTAGCAGTAATTAATACTGTAAGATTGTCTTTCTCGTCACCACAAAATTGATAAAGATGTTTTTCACCTTGTTTACAAAGTACTCGGCCAGCTTTCGGAGACAAAAAAAGCACTTTCATCAGTGTTAAAAATCCGGCTCGGATCATTCAAAACATTACTCAGGCCTTTTTCTTGAAGATATGTATTTATTTCGTCAAACCATTTCCGGATGTGTTCTTCTTTTACATCGTCCCTCGATTTTGATAGGTTTTGTGCCGTCTTTTCCGATATATCAGGGTGCCGTTTTAAAAAAGATGTAAACCACTTTTTTTAACACACAAATTATATGATTTTTCACACCAATTATGGACACAACACCAACACCAACACCAACACCAACACCAACACCAACACCAACACCAACACCAACACCAACACCAACACCAACACCAACACCAACACCAACACCAACACCAACACAAACACAAACACAAACACAAACACAAACACAAACAAACACAAACACAAACACAAACACAAACACAAACACAAACACAAACACAAACACAAACACAAACGCAAACACAAACACAAACACAAACACAAACACAAACACAAACACAAACACAAACACAAACACAAACACCATCACCAACTTATAACGTCACTGTGTTAGTGTTAGCGACAGCGGTAGCGATAGTGGTAGCGATAGCGGTAGCGATAGCGGTAGCGACAACACCAACGCCAACACCAACGCGCACGCCAACGCCAACGCCAACACCAACGCTTGTTGATTTTTTGTTGATTATTTGAAAAGAATAAAATAATGCAGCATGGTTTTTAGTAACCAGAAACTTTGAAGTGACCCTTTAACAAACTACACCGATGTTACATAATAATAATATTTTCATCAATATGTTAAAACCAAAGATGGAAATAACCCATAATAAATGTCCCCAACGACGGCAATATCCTTGCCCCCTATTACGTGGGACTAAAAATACAATATTATTTTGACAAAAAGTAAAAAAAAGTATTACAAAAAATAAAAAGAGTAAAATATCAAGTATTTTTAAGAAAATGATTTATATTCAACTATCCGTAAGTGAAATTTTGTTTGTTTTTAGATATTTATTGATTTTTTGTTTATTATTTCAAAAGAATAAATGTTTACTTCTGCGCTACAAATTGTAGTAGGTACGTGACATTATAATAAACACCAACACCAACACCAACACCAACACCAACACCAACACCAACACCAACACCAACACCAACACCAACACCAACACCAACACCAACACCAACACCAACACCAACACCAACACCAACACCAACACCAACACCAACACCAACACCAACACCAACACCAACACCAACACCAACACCAACACCAACACCAACACAAACACAAACACAAACACAAACACAAACACAAACACAAACACAAACACAAACACAAACACAAACACAAACACAAACACAAACACAAACACAAACACAAACACAAACACAAACACAAACACAAACACAAACACAAACACAAACACAAACACAAACACAAACACAAACACAAACACAAACACAAACACAAACACAAACACAAACACAAACACAAACACAAACACAAACACAAACACAAACACAAACACAAACACAAACACAAACACAAACACAAACACAAACACAAACACAAACACAAACACAAACACAAACACAAACACAAACACAAACACAAACACAAACACAAACACAAACACAAACACAAACACAAACACAAACACAAACACAAACACAAACACAAACACAAACACAAACACAAACACAAACACAAACACAAACACAAACACAAACACAAACACAAACACAAACACAAACACAAACACAAACACAAACACAAACACAAACACAAACACAAACACAAACACAAACACAAACACAAACACAAACACAAACACAAACACAAACACAAACACAAACACAAACACAAACACAAACACAAACACAAACACAAACACAAACACAAACACAAACACAAACACAAACACAAACACAAACACAAACACAAACACAA
>CAUVZR010000095.1:0-11890 GCA_963556515.1 Nudaria mundana | reverse complement strand
CTTCGCGGAAACTAGGAATACTGAATAATGTAAAACGATTCTTTACACCGGACCAGAGGTGTCTGCTGTACAAGACGCAGATTAGACCCTGCGTCGAATACTGCTCTCACCGCTGGGACGGCTCCGCAAAGTATCTGCTGGACACTCTCGACGCTATGCAGCGACGGGCTATCCGTATTATAGATTGTCCGTAGGTAACGGGAAGCCTTGAGCCGCTAGCTCAGCGCCGAACAATAGCTTCCTTGGCCGCATTCTACCGTATTTACCACGGCGAGTGTTCTGAAGAGCTCTTCAATCTGATCCCGCCCTCTTCCTTCGTATCCCAACAACGCGTGCCGGGCAGAGATGCCACCCCCACACAGTGGATAGCATGTTCGCGAGAACCGAGCGTTTTAAACGTTCGTTTCTCTGCCGAATGATAGTGGCCTGGAACGCCCTGCCTGTTTACGTGTTTCCTCCCACATATAATCCTGGGTTCTTTAAGCGGAGCGTGAAGAGGCACATCAGTAGGTCGTCCAGTTGAGGGCCACTCTCTATAGTATTGTGTGCTCACAATCGTTAGACGTCGTCATGACTTACCACCGCCCGCCTGGTCCATACGGATACATACGGCGTCAATTTGGCGAACCAAACACAAAAAAAAAATTGTTGGGATGTGAGAACATGGTATTCTTTGATTTGTTAGCAACGAAACTTTTTGAAAATCGTTATCGTCGAAGCTAGTTTTATATTGCAATGTATCGTAATCATTTTTATCCATCCATATCCACACCATTTCCATATACAGTACACTTTGTCCATTTATACCTTTTTTACGGTTGATGAAAGGCGATGATCTACTGTCGTGTTACCGTTATTTCTTTTATGTTTTATTTCTTCTAATTCTTCTCTTTGGGTTTCCTTAATTTGGACCTCGAAGCAACCACAATCGTCACAAGTGTCAGTTTGAGGGGGCTTAAATCCAGTATTTAAAATATGTCTATAAGCCAAAATTTTGCATTTTGTTCTTCTCTTTCCTCGCACTGCATTGTAAAGTTTCGCGATCGTTACAAGGTAAATAATAATTAGTCTGGCTTGAGTGGCGCTGCGAGAGCGCGATTGGACTTATTATCTACCTACTGTTTCATAGAGATCCTTCGCAGTGTGTGAGGTAAACTATCATAAGGGTTATTGTTACGGTTTACCAATGAATCATCAATTGACTTATTACTATTTTATTTATAGTAAAATGAAAAGTATTGCTAATAGGACTTATTACTTATTACCATGCAATAGAGTATATAATAGGAATTCAAAACCACAATTAAACGAATTCGAAAAAAGTGGACTTAATATTCTTTACCTCTCAGCTACAGAAATATAAAAAACATACAGTCGAATTGAGAACCTCCTTTTTTGGAAGTCGATCAGTATAATGACAAAAGCCTTTGCACGACTTATGTCCAAAATGGAAAATGTACATGGCCAATATCCAATAATAAAAATGTCCTACAATAAAAATATCCAATAATAAAAATGTCCTACAATAAAAATGTCCAATAATAAAAATGTCCATTAATACAAATTTCCAATAATAAAAATGTCCAATAATAAAAATGTCCATTAATACAAATTTCCAATAATAAAAATGTCCAATTAAATAAAAGTCAAATAATAATTATATCCAATTAAAAATATGAAACACCTAAACGGAGAAACCGTGTAACCTTTGAAAGCCATGCGTTTGCTTCTTCGAATCTTAAATATTTAGATAGAAATTTTAACCACAAAAACATATTTATATCTACTGAGCCACGATGACCAATTGGTTATTGTAGCTCACTGATCAGAACATTCGTCTTGTTAGGGAGGCCGTGGGTTCAAGACCCGCCAATGAAATTTCAGATTTTGTGATTTATAATTTATTTTACCGCCGCAATTGCCGTAAAGGTTTCGCATTCACTGGGGGTGAATGCCACGAGGCCACTGGCGCAACGCGGCATCTCGCCACACTTTGTGGCAGCCAGAACTATACCAACTATATCTAGGTTAAAAATAATCTAATAATCTTCTCGTATTTGAACACAAGTGGCCAGTATCTAAAAAGATAAATACACACCTATTATACTTGCTATATTGGACATTAACTTAGTTTGTCATTTTTCGTTATTTTTTTTTATTTTTTTTATTTATTACAAGGTACGCTTACAGACTACTGTCATCACATGATAAAAAACATTTGAGGCAGATTTACAAGTCCAGACAGTGATCCAAATTTAGCACACATCATGACAAAAGTAAACATAAAGTATAATTAATTATCTTATATCAAAGCAAGGAAATTAAGTTAAACTTAAGGAAAAGCACGTATGATACGTGATACGACTATCGTGTACTGGGAGAATGCACCGTGGAATACATCCACATCCTCCACCCGATTCAACTCATTGAATGTACGACACATCCTAACCAGAGGGTTATAGAATGAGATATTATTTTTGTAGGCCTGAATCAGAAACACATTTGGACAGCGTGACCTGTGTCTTATGTTAACAGATACAGCAGACAACAAGCATGGCGCATCAATGACAGAGTGAATAATCTTGTGGAGGCAAAGGAGATCATATTTTTTGCGGCGGGCCTGAAGCGAAATCATACCAAACTCCGCCAATCTCTCACTATAGTCGCGCAATGATCTACCATAGTTAAATTTGCGGGTGACGTACTTCAAGCAACGTCGCTGCACGCTCTTTATGGCATCTGTATGAACACTATAAAAAGGGGACCATACTGGACAACAATATTCATGACCACTCCGGACCAGACTTGAAAAAAGAGTCAATAAACTCTGTTTTCTTTTAAAATTTTTGGTTGACCTGATGATAAAGCCCAGTAGTCTGCGGGCTCTATTTACTATATGTGAGTTGTGAAGGCGGAATGTCAGTTGCTCATCAAAAAGCACTCCTAAATCCTTAACGGAAGTCTTTCTCTCCAAAGCGTGACCTTCCACAAGATATTCATTGTTAGTTATATTACGTCTTCTAGTGAAAGAAATATAACAGCACTTCTTCACGTTAAGATTCATTATGTTGAATGAGCACCACTCAGAGACACTTTTCAAGTCATCCTGAAGGGCTACTCCATGTTTATGATCTCTAACATCTGCGAAAATTTTAAGATCGTCGGCGTAGAGAAGGGAGGGGCAGGATAATCGGCTGACAAGGTCATTTATAAATATAACAAAAAAACGTGGCCCAGGTGTGATCCCTGCGGAACCCCGGATGAAGCCGATATGGACGAAGACGAATAACCGTTCACGGTGACAAGCTGACTACGGTTACCCAGGTAAGAGGTGACCCACCTTAACAAAGAACCATTAACGCCGTAATGTTTAAGTTTAAGGCTTAGTAGATGGTGACTGACTTTATCGAAGGCCTTACTGAAATCTAGGTATATAGCGTCAACCTGACCTCCAGTGGCAAACGACTGACAAAGATAATTTTTAAACACCAACAAATTACTCAAAGTCGATCTCTTTTTGACAAAACCGTGCTGCTTCTCTGATATATAGTTACTGAGGTGATGATAAAGGGGGGAGTATACCAGAGTTTCGAATAATTTGGCCAGACAAGACAAGATACTTATCGGCCTATAATTAGCACACTGTGCTTTGTCACCCGACTTAAATATAGGGACAATATGTGCCACCTTCCAACGCATAGGAAAGACTCCAGACTGTAAAGATTTATTAAAAATAATAGACAATGGGAGAGATAGTTCCTCACAACACCTCTTTATAAACACCGGCGGGATTCCATCTGGACCCGCTCCCTTTCGTACATCCAACTGCTTTATTTTTGAGCAGATATCCTGTTGGTTGATCAAGACCTGGTACAGAGACAAGTTTCCAACCTTAGGCATATTATGGAGAACGGAGGATTGTCCATCAGGAAGACCGTCGTAGACTAATCCGAAGTATTCAGCGAACAGTTCGCAAATACCTTGTCCATTAGAACAACTTTTACTGTTATGCATCATTGTAAGGGGTATTGTAGAACCACCCTTCCTGTCGGTAACATATCGCCAGAACATCTTAGGATCGTCACTCAAGGACTCCTCCACGGAAGCCAAAAAGGTTCTATAACAGTCTGTGATAAGAGCCTTACACCTGCTACGAAGTAGAGAAAATGTATCATAATCCCTAGGATTAGAAATTTTTTTAAAACGCTTGTGGAACTTATTTTTCGCCTTAATACAGCGTATCAGCGCCTGGCTGTACCAGAGTGGATATCTGTCAGAAGCTAAGTTTCTTACAAGAGGTGTGTTTTTTGAAATTATCTCATTTAATATCTTATAAAAAGAATCCAAACATTCGTTGACGTCCGCTGGTGAGAGTAAAACTTCCCAGTCCACGCAACTCAACTCAGATTTCACATTGACATACTGACATTTGTTGAAGTTATAACGGGCATTAAATTTGGGTTTAGTTACCTTAACACTACCATATGTGACTTCAATCTGATACGCCAAATTATGCTTATCTGAGTGGCATAAGGGTTCGGTCTGCTGTACAGTGACCAAATTGTGATGTAAAGTAGTCCACACAAGGTCCAAATATCGGTTATTTTTGTTAGGAATATCGTTGCATTGAATCAAGCTACAGACGTCCATCGTTTCTATAAGTAAATTAGCCTTATGATCAAGTGAATTTGTTGGTAGGGTGACGGCAGAGTCCATCCGCCTGACCCATGTTAAGTTTGCACTATTGAAATCGCCCAGCACAAGAAAGTCGCCACCAAAAGCAGAGCTGAGTATTATATTTTGTATTATAATGAAATGCTTCAACATCCTCCAAACGTAAATCAGGTGGTAAATAGCAAAGACAAATATGTAAAGACGTATGTATCATCCCGTTTACCGGATGGTATGGTGAGCCAGATATCCTCAACTCTGCTTTCCCAAGCCGTCTGATGGACAACACTTATATTATTTTTCACAGCAACATATGTCTATAAGCAGGAGGGTAGAGGTGTCCCTCTACCCTCCTGCTTATGGGAGCATGCACTCTCGCGATCACGCCTATGAACGATATACCTATTATCTATAGTCTCGCAATCGAAAACGCTACTGTCAAAATTTGTCTCAGTCAGACAGACAATATCATAATCAGCATTTAAGAGATTTAAGTAAATAGTATCAAGCTTAGATCTAGCCCTACCCAAATTTTGATAAAAGATATTATACATTGTTAATGGAAACTATAAACTAAACAACAAGGGCCAAATAAAGTAAGTAAAATAAAGTTTGTTTCTTTTAACTATTAACAACAAACTTACAAGTTTTCGAGAAAATCAAGATTCCTAATAGGAAAGGCTTTATGCTAAAGCTTTATCATCTTTACGTATATAGATTTGACCATGTTTTATCCATACATATTTAAAACCACGATCCTTGGCAAACTTTCTCACTGCAGCATGTAAGCTCTTTTGTTCCGGACTCAGATGATCCGTGACGAAAACTCTACAGGTGCCACCCGGAATTTCAAGGTCCGAAGACGTTAAACCACGTTCAGGGAGAGCATTGTTGTACCTATGTGTCCCCGAAAGCACTAGATCCCTGATCATTGGTGTTGAGAACGTAACCACTATGTTTCGTGGCCTACTGGAGGAGGCGTCATATTTTGCAACTCTGCGGCATGCGCTAATATTGCCGTCAGCTATAGGCACCTTCACCACGTCACACAGTTTCTTCAACAACAGCAAGACGTTCTCGTTTTTGCGTTCAGGCACTGCTTGTATTTCAATATTGTAGCCTCGTGACATTTTCTCCATCCCCACGAGACGTGAATTAAGTTTTGCTATTTCCGATTGTAGCCTATGATTTTCAGACTCCAAAACCTTTATGGTGCTAGCGGTATTTTGAATGTCAGACCGCAGTTCCTGCTATTCCTGGCAAATACAATCTGTGGTAACACTAAAATCATCCTTAATATCTTTAATAGCATTTTCTATTTCGCTTGCTACCATTTCCTTGACATCATTACGTAAGGCTTTACGGAAACTCTCCATAAATACTGTCAGACTTGAGTTGAGCTTCTGATCCAGAAGTGCACCTATCCCCTCCATAGTCACCACCTTAGCAGTGTCTGTAACGGAGTTGGACTTTGACACTTGCACAGCGGGTGCGGCAGCATTAGAGCACTCAGGTGAAATCGCATCACAGGAAATGTTCAAAGACTCGTTGCCAGGTGGTAGTGAATGGCTTCCGCGGACTGGTGTGTTGTCGGAGGTCCGAGTTCGCCTTGTAACGTTATTACACGAGGGGCAAGACCAGTTCGATGTTTGCTCCTTTTTAAGAGTAGAAAATTGAATCTCATTAATATTAAGACATTGGTAATGGTACTTACCAAGACACAACCGACATATCACTGCTTCTTTGCCGACGAGGGCCATATTACAGGCGTTACAAATCATGTTTACAGTAAATCGCCACTTACTTTGCAGACAGGTGCAACTACATGCAAGTTTATTTTATTATGTCCCGAAAGGTCCTGTGTCAAAGACAAATGTCCGCCTCACTCGCTAGTCTATTTTAGTATGTCCCAAAACACTCCTGTGTGACAGGCCCGGTGACACTATAATGGCCAAAATGTCCGCTTCACTCGCCAGTTCACGACCACACGCAAATTGATGTTTGTGGGTAGCACGAAAAAAAAATGTCTGACGTTTTAATGTATTTCCACATATAAGTTCATAGAAAGAACAGGATCCAGGAAACCCCCTACACCATCCCACTCGCGGTATCACTGTGCACAAGATGATATATGATACTTGTGAAAACTATTGCTTTAAACTTATTTCCAGACAAAATACAACGGTCGAACATTACTTGAACACTAACATTTTTTTTTTTCTGGTTGGACATTTTTATAATATATCTGGCCGAATTTCTAGCTAGACTTTTCTATATTTGGTAGTTTTTACAGTTTGACGTATTTATATTTGGACATATTTCAGATTAGGCGTTTCTCTAGTTGGGTATTATTATGTGATTGTACATTTTTCTTTTTGGACATAAGTCGTGCAAAGGATAGTTAAACCAAACATCCATAATTTTGCATTTATAATTTTAGTAATAGGACAAGATTTGATTCAATTCAATAGAATATGAAGTACCAACATTATAACGTCGTAAATACGTGGTATCATCACTGAGAATAGCTGAGCTTGTGGGTTCATTCACAAAGGACTTCAGAGCTCTATTGACCTTTAGGGGCTGTGTCTTCAAAGTTCCAAGACTACCGACCAACAATGAAATGTTAATGAACAGTTTCAAGTTAATCTACATAATACAGACGGTTGAGTTTAATGGTTAGCTAATATTTTGATGTCTTAACTCTGTTTTGCACATTTGATATGATGCCAAATATTCACCAATAGAAACATTTTGTTTTGTTACTAGCAATTGCATGTACGAGTACAACAGGTAATAATATTGGCCAAGACGGTTTAAAACAATATAAGTACATCGGTACTCTTGCCTATATCCCCGAAAGGGTCGGCAGAGATGCATTATACATCCTCACTTTACCAATAGGTTTGTTGCTCCCATGTATTGTCGTTAACGGGTACTAAAGAAAATCTATAACCACTCTGTAATTTGAAAACCCAATTTGTAACACCCAGATGTAACATACCACTTAACTAGTGGTTGCCCTACAGTAGACCTCGCGAACATTAAAATATTTTTTTGAGATTTGCACCCTATACCTCACTCCCACCCTACCCAATAAAAAAAAAATATTGTTCAGATGTTAAGATTCGTGGAGATCGGCTAATAAATGGGGCCGCTAGCCCGGAAAAACATTAAAATGTTATTGACCCGCTCAATCTTAGCGACGCGAAGCGAAGCTCAATCTTAGACGACAAGTGTAAATCGTTTGTGTGCCAACTCCTCCGAAACGGCTCGACCGATTTTGACCAAATTTGGCATGCTGTTCGACATCATACCCGGGAGTGCATATCTCTGAAATCATGAAAATAGAGTTTAAAAAAAATTAAGAATATTTGCTCCGCTCAACATTTGCAATTAGTAGCATGCATTGCATACCTAGTTTTACCTTAATTAGGTACCCCCTAATCCAAAAAGCACACGATGAAAGAATTGTATTAAATCAAGGTACACTTGTGATAAGTTTCGTAAAGATCGGATACAAACTGTGGCTGCTAGCCCGGAACACACATCACACCGACGGACGAAAGCAAAATTGTCCAATCTCGAAATGGAGACGCTTCGCTCAGCGAGGTCAATCATATTTATATAACTCTGCCGTACGAGCATTATAGAATTGTGTACATACCTAGCTCTGAACTAAATCTACTTTTAATGTCAAAACATTTAATGTAAACTATCCCTGACCCGTAAATAATCACTTGATTAAGTTTGCACAATGTTACCTCAAACCGTCTAACTACAAGCTATTGGCAAGTTAATTGGAGTGGAATGACTGACGGGCTCTAGTAAAATGCAGGAGGAAATAATGCTCGTGTTTCTTTTAACTACTACAACTACGTGCTAACATAGTACTGATATTTGTAGGTAGTTGTGATAAACAAAAACAATTTTACGTCATAATGTCATAGTTCGAAACAAGTCGATAGGTGGATCCAACGCCAACTAGAAATTATGAATATGAAATGAAGCAAAAATTCGATGTTGTCGGTATTGGTCATCGTAGCTCAGTGGTCAGAGCACTCCCCTGTTAGGGGAAGGCCGTGGGTTCGAGTCCTGCCGATGACATCAGTTTTTGTGATCTATTTATAATTTCTTTCTTAATATTTTAAGAATAGTTTAAGCAAACGCATTGCTTTAAAAATACAAAAATATAAAAATACTATGTTTGTTGACCCACATAAATAATACATTTGTGTCTACATACATATTATTTACACCCTTGCATCCTGTATAATAAATTACGAAGACAAACTGCACAACGATTTCACAAATCTATAAGTCGCGCACGATGACAGTGGGATGGAGCCATGTCGCAATAACCGATTCATGACGTTATCAATCGCTAAAAAGTACTGAAAAAAAATATCACTAGTTTTTAGCCTCAAATGACGTCACGAAGTGGTTATTGTGACAAGGCTGCATCTGTCGTCGTGCGCGGCTTATACAGATCATTGTATTTGTGAGTCTTTTTTTTCCTTTTTCTTTAAGTCCTCCTATGTCCATTGCCAGGGCATCTCTGGTACGCTCGAGGAGGTGTTTCCAGTGGCACCCAGCGAACTTTTGTGGCCTCTTCGGGGGTTTGGTCGGGATGATAATCTTTTGTTGGGGGAGGGTACTCTCCCTCCTCGCAGAGTTCTGAAGTCAGCGGCGAGGGCGCCGTAGACTTATCTACGCCCAAGACCATCGGCCTCCCACCTACCCGCGCTGGAGACCATGGCTTGAAGTATGGTCTCCAGCGAGAGGGTACCCACGCCCAAACAAACTACGAGATCCCGACGCTGACTCTCCCATATTTGTGAGTCTTTACAATTGGTTCCTTAAACTTTATAACGACTAGCTGATCACCGTGGCTCCGCCTGCGTTATATAAGTACTTAGTTTTCTCGTTCCCGATGCCCGTGGGAACAAATTACCGGGATGTTACTCAGGGATAATGTAGCTATGTATCAGTCAAAAAAAATTCAAATTCTGTTCAGTAGTTATGGGTCCTATTCAATTTAAAAAAACAATAAAGGTACAGTCAAACCCATCCTTCACATGTGACGTACACCACGCATTATGACATCTGAAGAGGATCTGGCCTATACAATTTGTATGGTAATAAACACACTCCTCATTCACCACGCTGTTTTACGCGTCACCGCGCCAGATTCGCGTGTTCCCATGCTATCCCACACGTACGACGCTGTCACACACGTTTTAAGTGTCATAGCGCGTAAGATAACGTAAACGTCAGACGTCGTAAGAGGTAGGATTAGTGCGTCGCTGTCTCCCACGTCGCATGGCATAAGACATAATTATGTGAAGGACCCTTTCCTCTTTTTAACATAAGTATAGATGAATTTATGTTCAAGCAATATACAAAAACAAAACCACATGACAGATTTAATAATATACTCCTTTGTCGCAGTCGGTAAACGAGTCAGAAAATTGCAGGAAACTACATTTGTTTGATCTTTTGCTCGCTTTAAAGAATTCTTTGCAGAAAAGGTCTTATATGTTCCACTTTGCAAGACGACGGGGTTTCACTACATCAGCAGAAAATACATTTCAGTTACACGCTTCAGTTGACTTTTAACGATATTTCTCGTGATTCTACTCGTATTGTTCACTGAAGGCCGATTTTATATAAGTGAATTTGTATATTTCTAAGCTACGAAAACTTGACTTTGTCTTGATCCGGGTTAGAGATATTATATTTATATACCTATAGGCAATTTTTGTTTTTTTTTTTTGATAATTATTTCACAATATATAATATGTTGTATATAGAAGTATCTTGTTATTCCGGTAATAATGTGTACTTCTGGAAATTGGAAAGTAGAAAATAATACGATGCGGATGGAACCATGGACATCAGGTAGTGTCTATTGTATTAGCTTCAGAACTCAAGAGTGTACTTATTCGTTTTCGATAAATTATCAACACACACATACGTATCAAGCCTATCCCCGAATGGGTAGGCAGACGTGCATTACACACCCACAATTTGCCAGTATTTTTAGTCCCACGTAAATGGGGGCAAGCGTATTGTCGTCACCGGGCATACATAATTATAATGGGTTATGTCTAAAATGGCGGAATGAATTTAATAAAAAGCAGCTATATTGTAATTTAAAAAAAAATGAAACCCGTTGCCAAAAGGCAACAAAATCTTACGTACCAGCCGCTATGGCACAGCCAATTTAAGTCCTGGGCGTCTTAGACAACGTTTCCCTGTGTATGCTTATATCTTTAAAACTACGCAACGGATTTTGATAAGATTTTCACAAATAGATAGAGTAGTTCCCAAGGAAAGCTTTACTTACTTTGTAAAACGGGCAAAGCCGCGGGTATCTGCTGGTAGATTATAATTAAACTTGGCACCATATCAATTTTATCTTAATAAACACTCTAGTCTAGTATTCACTAATGAAATCAAGCTACAATGAAAACAAATTATCGTAGTATAAAACAGAGTCGCTTCTGTTATCTGTACAGTTAGATCTTAACTAGGTACGTATTTAATACATTTTCAAAACTCACTTGGACATTCCACAATTTCCTATCTTCTTTATATATATAATTCTACTGTACGTGTGTATGTCACTGAACTCCTCTTAAACGGCTGGACCGATGTTGATGATTTTTTTGTGTGTGTTCAAGGGGATTCGAGAATGGTTTAGATTCACAATTTGGTTCTTTTTTTTTGCAGGACAACGTCTGTCGGGTCCGCTAGTATTATATAAATCCTGACCGGTTTCGCCCAATATATCACCATAAAAGGTGTTCACTTTCACACTACATGGTAATCACGTTCTAATTAATATTCCTGAGATATTTAACTCAAATTCATCTTGCAGCTACCCATAACTGACATTGGACTATGTCCTAAGTCTAGGACTAAGTTTAAATAATATAGGAAATTGTAGAATGTACAAGTGAGTTTAGTCAAAATGTTTTATTATAAGTTCCACCAAGTGCCGACAGTCGAAAGCATAAATAATATACGTATTTAATACAGTTTTCAAGACGTTTGATTATGAATATTAAACCTTTACTCTAGTTTTAGGTATTTGTTTCACACATTATGCATATATTATATTTAGTATTCCTAGTTTCCGCGAAGCTAGCCCTATACATCTTTCGATGTATAGCTCTCGACGAACGTCTATGCCAAGGATGTCAAGATTGTCCTT
>CAUVZR010000094.1:0-33839 GCA_963556515.1 Nudaria mundana | reverse complement strand
CTCCTCAATCTCCGACCGCCCCGCTGCCGGACGAGCCCAGTAGCTCCCGTGCAATGTGCTGTCATCTGCATAACAATGAATGTTCCCGAGGGATAGCATGTCATTGATATGCAGAAGGAAAAGAGTTGGTGACAGCACGGACCCCTGCCGCACCCCCGGCATTGTTCAACGATGACATAACCGGGGCAACAAAGGTAATGCGTGTTGTCAGGGCGGCGTATTTGTGTCTCCGTGAGGAACGTCACAGCGGGCCGAGCAGTCTCAAGGTATGGTGGACGGCATCGAGGTTCGCATGGAGTCCACGGATGTTGGTGAACTCCACCTCGAAAAGTGAAGCTGTGGGGTTTCCTGGGGCCTCTGTGGAACGTTTACTTTATTTCTGTTGCACTGCCATTATAAATTTGAAGAAGAAGCGTGAAGACGGGGCGACATTTGGTGCAGCAGTAATAAGTGACAAAGCGCAGGGGCTAGCTTCGTCTGGAACCGTGTGGTTAGGTTGGAGCCGACCCGCCTGACGGAAGGGCTACCAAAACCCCCTGGTGCAAGGCCGCCGCTATCCCACACCAGTTACCACCAGGAGTGGCGATCTCACATCAGGATTATGCGCGAGAACATGTGGGGCAGCCTCCTGGTGTGGTTGGTCCCAGGCGGGTCCCATGACTGTGTTGCGGGCGGCCACGGCAACGCCGTTGTTAAGGGTTTCCCTGGCCGGCGAATCGAAGGGGAAATTTTACAAGACTGTCGTCAGACCTGCCGTCCTGTATGGACTTTCATGTTTGGCCGTAAAAGCGACGGATGAAAGACAATTGCATGCAGCGGAAATGCGAATGTTAAGATGGATGTGTGGTGTGACAAGAATGGATAGGGTAAGGAACGAGTATATTAGAGGAAGTTTGAAAGTTGCACCAGTGAATGAAAAATTGAGAAGCGAGCGGCTGTCATGGTATGGACATGTTATGAGAAGAGAGGAAAGCAATGTCGTTAGAAAGGTGCAAAGTATGACTGTAGAGGCTTTAAGAAGTAGAGGTAGGCCAAAGAAAAGATGGATGGAATGTGTGAAAGAGGATATGACAAGGAGAGGAGTGAATGAAGAGATGACTTCTGACAGAGGTGTGTGGAGGAGAAAGACTTGTTGCGCCGACCCCAAATAATTGGGATAAGGGCAGGTAGATGATGATGATTAAAATTCATTAAAACAATCATGAATGTATTTATGATAGTTGGCAATATTTCAAATACACGGTTCGGTACAAAATTCACAAGTCCGAAACTGACAGTATGATGATTAACTTTTAAACTATCGCGTGGAGTTCGATTTTTGCTGAGCGCATGGCTGGTGGCTTTTTAGGTTACCTCTGGCGCTCCGCAAAAATCGGGCTCCCAGATACTCACATACCGAACAACGTTTCTTGTCCTGCACCTGGAGCTATTTAGGAATAACTAGTTCTTCTGTGCGGGACTATCAATTAATCAAGCATTACCTTGACATTGGCGAATCATCGATCATTATCGATGGAGCCACGTTTTTAAAAGAAGAAGAAGAAACTATCGCGTTTCATGATATCTATGCTAATAAATTATTATAAAGTAATTTTTAAGATTTAAGCATACAGCAGTGTCCCTGACAGCGGGAAGCGACTTTCTTTTATATTATCTATGTTAAGACTAGTGGTTCTGTGAACCGTACTTCGGGAGCGGCTTTGTTTAGAAAATTTCTTCTTCAATTTTCTTTATTACTCTTTCATTTGTCATCCAATTCAAAACATATCATTCAAATGTTATTCATTGTAAGCAAGGAGTGTGTGTGTAAAGTTTAATGCAAATCGGTTGATAAATACGGCCTCAAACATGATCTGACAGAACCCGTAGACGGGTACAGACGAAAGAAATTCTCCCCAGTCCAAGTTGAAACGGAGCCTTCGGTCGCTTCGCTTCCTCAGTCAATTAAGATATCGGTATGATTGGTTTTAGTTCCCTTAGAATAATATAATAGTATAAATATAATGATTATATTCATACGCTAATTTTCAATCACAAGACCAAATAGATTACGTGTTCGAAATTTTCTGTAATAATCATATCATTGAGTAATTTAATTTTATTAAAATCAATGATTCGATGATCCCAATCATTAATTAATATCATTATCAGCGAAATAGACCCTACGAACAATATTTGAGGGCACTTTTCCTGTTATGCGTTTTTTCCCCACGGTATGGATCTCGCCCGCAATGCGTGTCGATATCAACGTCAAATCAGTTCGCGAGTAGCTGCGCTACCATGGCAACCGGCGCGCGTCGTGGGGGCGACCTGCCCGACTTATAGCACATTTCATTATTGTATGAAATTTGACATTGACATCGACACGCATTGCGGGCGAGATCAGCTGGTGGAAAAAACAGGAAAAGCGTTCTTAATGTTCTTCTTGCAATTTAGTGAGATCTCTCTGTATCTTAGTTAGTGTGTCCTCAGTTTTCTTGGCTATTTCAGTCTTGATATTTTCTTCTAAATCAACAATGTCCCTGGCGAATGTTCCAGTATCATTTACAAGTGAAACTATTGTGTTACATTCTGAATGTAACAAAGCAAGCAACTTGTACGCCTTTTTTGCTCGATCATCCTTTTTAGCGTCCTAGTAAAAAAATATTGTATAAGTTAATCTTTAGTCTTTTTAATGACACAGACAGACACATATCACGCCTATATTCCCGTAGGAGTAGGCAGAGGTGTTTATCCATAGAGGGATCAACCATCATTGAAGCATAAGCAGTTCTCCAGAGCTAAGGGGGAACAAAAATTACATTCCCCATTTCTATATAAGATAGATACGAGTGATATTTAACAACCAAAATTAGATCGAGTAGTAGGGAGATAATATATGAATGAGTTTGCTTAGGTATTATACATAGGTAGGTAGGTACAGTCTCCCCACTACGTTGGAGAATTATATATCTGTACTTGACGCAACGAAATGGCTGATGAACTGTGGGTATAAAACGCCTCTGTATAAACCTCAGGGAGAAAGACCAGACGGTTAAAATTTATATATTTACCTTAAACAGAGTTTCGTCAGCTATTGAGAAACATCTATCTAGTTGGCCTTCTAAATTATTGATGTCCTTCTGTAGCTGCCTTGTGTCGTTCAAGATTTTCGTTATCTCCATATTTTGTTTATCAACGTTGCTTATTATTTCCAAAATACGTTTTGTATATATCGATCTACAATAAATGTATACTTTACTAGTTGCTACCCGCGGCTTCGTCTGCATAGTATAGTTTACTCGGTCCTGGTTCCCACGGGAACATTACAGAAGATAAAGTAAGTAGGTACCTACTTATACATAACATAATACAACTATGAAAATTAAAGAACCTACTGAATCAGTTCAGTAGTATCAAAGGTATCAGAAAGTTTTCAAAATCTATACCATACTATATAATATTATAAAGCTGAAGAGTCTGTTTGTTTGTTTAGGAAGTACAGGTTCGATTTCAAAAATTCTTTTCTTTGTATTGAAAGGTGCATCGAGGAAGGCTATATAACATCACGCTACGATCAATGTAAGCAGAGCAGCAGTGAAATATGTTTCAAAAACAGGGAAAGTTTATTTCTAGTGAGAACTTCCGTTGCGTGCACTGTCAAATGGATAATGTTATGTTAAAATAATGTACTAAAGAATTGTTCCTCTTTAAAAGTTCTAAAAAAAAGTCCGTGGTGGCATACATCTATCTATTAAAATTAACTCACTATACAATATTTTTGGAGTTTACTCCTTAAGAATCGATTTTCATATATAAGGCGCCCGGTATGAGAAAATTCCGAGGGGTAAAACCTACTAACAAGTAACGAAAATCGTGTCACTTTTTTGGTGCGCACCTTTAGTGCGCAACTTTCTAATTTGGTATGGTTATCTAACCATACCAAATTAGAAAGTACTACTACCTCGTACTTAAGGAGTAAACTCCAGTCGTGCGTCGGAGCTGAAACACACTTTTTTTGGAAATCAAATTCGTTCTAAAATAATTATTTGCGAAGCTAGATGTTATTACGGGCGACGCGACGGGAACAATAATTACAGGCGACGGGAACGGGAAAATTTGCAAATTACCACGCGGACGAAGTCGAGGGCGACCGCTATTACTTTTTAAAAGAGGTAAGTATAAAACAGATACTTACCTCTTAGTCCCTCCCCTGAGATTCTCATAACTCGCTTTCAATTGATTCTTCAACACTTCCTTCTTCTCATATTCTTCTTTCAAAGCCTTGGCAGATTCTTTTAAGTTTCTCAGTATTTTCCGACATCTGCTCCTCTCAGACTGCAATACATTTTACTTATACGGTTATTTATTTTGTACATCTACCTACCTATCTTTTTTTTTAAAGTTCGTGCAAGCGCGGTCGCTCTTACCTCCAAGGTATTTCCAGTCTACCTACAGACCTATCTAAGAAAGGGAAAATGCTAATGCAAAACACATTTAATAAAGGAGTAGAGTAATAGGTATAGTCACGAGCATAAATATGTTACTATGGACACATCCGGTATTATACCTAATCCAGGAACAAGTTCAATAATATCTGTCTGCACTATAGCAGCAGATCGTTCATATGCATCATATTTGACAAGTTTTAAGTGACGATGTTTAGTTCCAAAATAATCTGATACCTCTTAGTAAGCAAAAATATCTGGCGTTTTATCATTTGCATTGATTCCTCAGTTAACGTGCATAAATATAATAATATGATGACAATAGATGGCAAAAATATCTAGTCATAAAAAAGACGAAACCGGTCAGTAAGTAAATCTATAGGAAAAGTATCAACTGACGCTATAAATAATTACAATTACCTCAGATAAATCCATATCGCTTTTAATTTTGTCAATTTCTACTTTCAAAGATAAGTTCTTTGAAGTTAATTCTTCACTTTTCATGTGTAGCGCGTTTATGTTGTTCTGAACTTTATCTAACAAACCATCTGTGACATTGTCTGCTTCTATGTCCGAAATTCCGATACTACTTAGAATGTTTTGTACATTTTTCAAATCAGCTTCAGTTCTTTCTTGCGCTTTTTGTGCCTGTGAACACCAAAGATTCGAAACTCAAAAATGGCTGAATGAATTTTTAATACTTAACTTCTTTCGCTTTGTTCGCCTTTATGCAAGACCTCTCAGATTACATATACGTAAAGAAAAGTATAGTTTTCTTTCATTCAAAATATAACTCTACGTATAGAGTTTCTTTTTATACTCCGTGGAGAATGATTAGTTTGTAATCTATGGGGAACAATATCCTATCTATAAAAGAAAATGGCTTATACATGGGGCACACTAGAAGTTTTGCACTTCTAGCTAATCGGAACTATTTGAATTTCGTATGTTATATTTTTTTAAACGTTGCAACCTTCTTAGTAATAAAAAAAAACAATTGGCGGGAAATCATTTGTCAATTGTTTTTTATCACACATCAAAGTTCTACGTAGGTATGCAACGAAAATGGAATTAAGTCGAAAAGATTTTAGAGCGATGATTTTTTACGATTTTAAAAGTTCTCTCTCTCTCCGCAAGACTGTGCCGCTCGTCTTCAAAATGCTTTTGGGAGAGAAGCACCTTGTTTGAGCACCGTGAGGCGATGGTTTGCTGAATTTGATAGAGGTCGAGTTTCTTTACATGACGAATTTCGTGAAGGGCGGCCTTCAACTGCCGTCATCGAAAATAATGTGGCTACTGTTAAGCGGTTAATTGAAGAAAACCCGCGAATTACCTATGAGAGAATTCAGGACTATTGGGGATTGGTATGAGTCAAATCCAGAAAATTTTACACGAAGAATTGAATGTTCGGAAACTTTGTTGTCTTTGGATCCCTCATGAACTGACAGCGGAGCAGAAGCGGGCTCGCGTGGAATGGTGCTCACAGATGCTACTGAAGTACAACCACGGACATTCTAATGCTGTTTATGACATTGTCACAGGAGACGAAACGTGGATTTATTGTTTTGAACCCGAAAAAAAACAGCAGTCTTCTAAAAAGGTGTTTGAAAATGAGAACAAGCCAACAAAAGTGAGGCAGGCGAGAAACGTTGGTAAAAAAATGATCGCATTTTTTTTCTCAGCTCCGGGTCCCTCCCATCTGTACAATTCCACTTGAAGATCAAAATAGTGTTAATGCCGAGTGGTATTCTACCAATTGTTTACCCAGGGTGTTAGAAAAAGTTCGCAAAAGACGACCCAAAAGCCGCGTTCTCCTACATCATGACAACGCTTCTTCGCACACGGCCAACAAAACAAAGTCATTTTTAGCTTCCGAAAAAGTACAACTCGTCACCCATCCTGCGCATAGCCCCAACCTAGCACCCTGTGATTTCTGTATTTTCCCCAAAATCAAAGATTTGATGAGAGGTTTCACTTTTACCAACTCCGAAGAGGCAGTGATAGCGTTCAATCAGCACGTAGAAAACATGCCTTCAGATCTGTGGTCCTCCTGTTTTAAAAAATGGTTCGATCGCATGAAAAAATGTTTAAAATGTAAAAGAGAGTATTTTGAAAAGCAATAAACATAATATTTTAGTTTTAACATGTTGTTTTTTTAAGTTTTCTCAAATCTATTGTTCCCCATAAATTGCTTAGTTTGTTTCTTTAATAAAACCTTTTCCTTACAGTAAACAATAATAGTAACCTACTACTACGTACACAGCAGCGCCACCTATCGGAACCAATTTTTGTTTTCAAAAAATGTTAAAGGAAAATAAACCTAAATCGATCCATCCTTTTAGAATGACTTTAGGTGATAAACAAACGTACAAAATACTTTTGTATGTTTGTTACATATTATATAATTCTTAAGTTATATTAAATACCTGTGAAAATTCCACCTCCATAACATTCTTTTCACTTTCTAAAGCATCTAGTTTCTGTCTCAAAACAATTGCAGTTTCTTTCAACTCCTTCAAACTGACTAAATTATAATTTGTTTCTGTTGTCTCTACAGATTCCTGAGATTGATGTATTTTTTCCTTTATGTCATCTTGTACTGAGATACTAGTTTTTAAGACGTTTTTCATTTTAAGTAACTTTTCTATTATTTCTTCATTTGTAAGATTAGTTTGGCTATATGTTTCTTTTGTGACTGAAATCAGAATACATACACATCACGCTTATAACTGCGGGGCGTAGGCAGAGGTGAATGACACACCCACAACAACCAGAGTCGATGTAATATACCTACAAAATCTGGAGTCCGTGAAATCAGAATATACACTTATTTTATTCTTCACTAGTGAACGCCTGCGACATCATCCACGTGGTAACTCTGCAGTAACATAAATTAAAGGGACTTGGATGTCAAAGCACTTATAGGTTGGCCAGAGCATAAATAAAATTATTTCACTATACTTACCCTTATTAGAATGATCGCCAATGTTCATCGCACTATCTTTACAACAGGGAGGTATCCACATTGAATTTAAATCTTCATTTATTCTGTGACCTATGTCTTGCATAAATAAAACCTTTTGGTTAGTAGATGGTAATGGACTGGTAGTCTGTTTTCCCTCATTTGGCAACCTTTCTATTAGGAACATGAAAACTTGACGCAGCTCACATTCATTGTGGTATAGGAATGTTTGATATCCTACATCGTTTTTATATCCTAAGTCCTGTGGAAAATGTTATAAGCTTATATCATTACCGTTTATTGAGTAGATCCTTCAGAGGCTTCATAACTAAAGTAGGAGCTAATCCACTCAAATGCACTGAGGCACTAAAGTATTTCATATAAGAATTCTAACATGACTATCAGAGCTCCGCAAGTTGCCATCCAGTTACTTACATGTTTTGCTTTTGGATTTAGTAAAAGTGCATGTTGATATTAATGTACATCAATGTCTTTAAAAAATGGAGGAATTTTTATTTCAACTGTTTTTGTACGTTTGTTACCTCATAAATTTGGACTGAGTAAACCGATTTCGAAAGTTCTTTTTGTAATTGAAAGCTGAAGCTTCCAGTGTCAATACTTGTGTGTGACAATTATTTGCTTCTATTTATCTATACTACTGTTATAAAGAGGAAAGAGTTGTATTTTTTTATGTTTGTAATGAATAAACTCAAAAACTACTGTGCCGATTTCAAAAATTCTTTCACCATTGGAAAGCTACATTCACCCTGAGTAACATAGGCTACTTTTTATCCCGGTAATATGTTCCCACGGGAACCGGGAACGAGTAAACTAAATCACGCGGGCGGAGCTGCGGCGATCATCTAGTATTATATATATTGTTTCTTTCTAGGATTGGTCCATGCCTGTTCACTTAGTGATGCTGATGCTTGATGCTTCTACATCACTAGTGCTAATTGTTAACCAGGGTTAATTCCGTGTTTTTGGGCATTTATTAAATATTTAGGCATATTGAAATTAATGCATAACTTAACGCGTGGTGTAGTCGTTGCAGCGTCTTGCTGGATATGTTGTGTGTATACTATAAATGTAGTTACTGATTTGTGACCGGGATTTTTTATTGCCAGGTTCTTTTTTCACGGCTCCACCCTTTGCTTTGTGAATCTGGCTTTAAATGTAAATTCTTATGTGCCCAAGTTAATAAGCGTTATTTATTATATTAATAAATATATTTGACTTTGATTATGTCAACAATTTGATCTTGGGTTTTTTTGCTAAAATTTTAACAATTCACTACTGACTCTTGACTCTAACCTAACCTATCCTAACTTACTGGGGAAATGGACGAAATTCCCGCAAGAGCCGCGGGTGGATCGTCCGTCTGGCTGCCGGCATTCCCGTTGGAAATAATAATAATAACTCCTAACTAAAATATTTCAAACTATGACGATAGTATCAGTTAATAAGAAGTAAAATCAAAAATGTTTTTTCCTTTTTACCTTACACATAGATGCAATTTGTGAAGCAACTTCAATTCTATGTGATATGCCTGAAGGTAGATTCTTCACTACTTTAACTGATGGACTGATGGTGTTTAGACAAGTTGATGCAGATTCTATAATAGTGTGAATAGGTAACTCGGTGATGTTTTTGATGTTTTCATCAATGTTTCTGGAATAAAAAATTTCAAACCAAATCAATTGTTTTTAAGTGTTGAATATGGTTACCGAGGTGGTGTCTTAAAAGTATTAAGAGCAGAATATTCTGCTCCATAGTGTGCAAATATCAATGTATATCATAAATTCAATTTAATATTTTAGGTATTTTATTATCCATATATCCTTTTACACTATAGTACATTTTGCTCATTAAGAACTTAAATAAGGGGTACCTATATCCCGAAGAGGCCACACATGTGGCCAAAGTCCGCCAGGTGTCATTGGAAATACCTTCTATTGTCACCAGAGACGCCCGCAGCAATGGACATAGGAGTAGGCGCAGTCTCGAGGTGTTAAAAAATAAAATAAAAAAGGGGTACCTATATGTATAGGTGTATTATAGAAAATAAATCTATTAGGTACCTATTGTCGGGAAAACGATTACTTACATGTTGAGTTGACGAAGGAAATGAATGATTATAGCATCAACTTCCTCCATGGTTTACAGGTAAGTCTGAAAATAAAGTAAGTAAATAAGTATAATTATTCCGTCTCACTATTGCGCCACCCCTGTATAAGCGCAATGGAACGATATTGTGCGCGAGCGGCAGAGATAGATAGTGACGGGTCCATTCTTAGGTTCTTAGGTCGGACCCATATTCTTTCTGCTCCGCGACCGCACGTCTATAATCAGTTTTGTGGGTTGATTTTGAACTCTTGTTTAGTTATCAGAGAACTGTGGCTATGAAGTTAGCGACGGCTTCCTGTAATATCAACACACTCATCGGTATTCCTTCCACTAATATCACCATTGGTGTATAGCCAAAAACAAAGCTTACTTTTCTGCTGTAATTACAAACGAAGATGAAATTCACCAACCCATATTACTGTTATAAGTCTATATATCTATATTTATAGTCTTATACCTTGGCGTGCAATAGTTTAGATTTATTAGGAAAGTACGTAATGGTTTACGAATCAGTATGTATATAAAATATTCAACACAAATGATTATAAATAATTAATTATCAGTACATATTTTTTGTTTACTTTTTATTTATTTCGAATTTGTCAAACGGCATGACAATTGACAATGACAAATATAATTTTTCTAAATATAATATATTTATAAACGTCTCTATTGGAAAGGCTTAAGTCTTGCCCCATACCGCCATTTCATGCACTGCATCATTTGCACTGACAGTACTGATACTGACTGACATTAGACAGTGACGCAGTCAGTGTGGTACAAGTTGTGTAAGTGACTTTTCCTTGAAAATTTATTGAATGAATCTGATTGAATCATCGTAGAAGTTTTATGTGGTTATATAATTTAGGAGGATCTGAACGTTTTTACTGTTCCTCAAGTAGTAATCGACAATGGGATTGCATTTTGGAGAGCTTGCCAAGATCCGGGGACTGATCACCTACAAACTGTCCCATCACGAACAGCGTGCATTTGCTGGTGCCATATCCCAAGGTTTCCCTAATACTTTTCGAAGATTCCGCGAGTCGGTATTTAAAGTACTTCCACGTAAGTATCTCATTTTTAATTCAGCAATATTATTTAACTAGTGGTCGCCCTATGGTCGAACAGTAGAACAAGTCGTGGTCAAGGATAAATTTATTTATTATTCCTAACTACTCTAGTACAGTTCTCTATATACCTACATTATGTTACCAGTCCTACACTGATCCTTCTACAAAATATTATGCTACAAACTAGAATTGCTGAGAACCTCATAGAATACTTTACATAATGTAGACGAATATCTGTGCCAGTTTAGAAGTCAACCAAAATAGCAACTTTATAATAACAAATGCTAGTATTCATGAATGTAAATATATTGTGCATATTTTCCCTAGTTTAGATGATGTTAGATGTAGAAAAAAAACAATTGCACAATATACATATTTTATTTCTTATAAGTATATGTACCTACTTAATTGTATATATTAGTTAATAATATATGTGAATAAAATCATGGTACTGTATTGGTGTAAACAAATAAATACAAAATAAGTTTCAGTAAGTAATGCATTCTTACTGCACTCTAAGTGACAATGCTATATTGCAATAATTTCGATGTTGATATAAATCCTTGAAGTTAGACTTTGTTAACCTGGCACAGGGATTGTTTTGAGTGTGTACCTGAGGCGCCCGGCAGTAGAAGTAATATGGACGCGGATTATAAAAAAAATTTTTGGTTACAGCATTCATCATTGGATACCTTATTTATGAAGGTGCTGAAAGGGAGCATACTCGCGTTAGTCGCAAAAATCCTGCTGTTTTTGAAAATGATCAATAAATAATATTTTATGCAACATTTAAGTTAACTATATTATGATTATATGAATGTTTTAGAAAAATAATAAAGTACTAATGACTTAAATTAATGTTATACTCTTATTATGAACAAAACCTTTGTTTACTGTAAAGAATTCAGGCGATAAATATTCATCAAAAATCAAAATCAAAATATCTTTATTCATGTAGGTCACAAAGTAACACTTATTTACGTCAAAAAAAGAAAATGCTTCTACATTTACATTTACCGCCAGATTGCAAGGCAATAGGTAGAGCCTGTGAGGAAAGAACCTGGCAAGAAAAACTCACGGCCACTCTTTTTATTCACCAGTAAATACAATGATTCTGTTCCAACAATAAAAAGAGGGCAAGGGCAGTACGTGACTATGTGTGGACCAAGTGAACTCAAAAATTATGGATCTCTGTTATTCACAAAAAAAGTCAAATACTAGAAGGTTCATAATGTTTAGAGGAATTTTGTTATAAAACGCACACCAAATCCTGCAAAAGGAGTCATGAACCTTCTGTAAACGATAATACGTCCCACCCAATTTATGCTTATTTCTAGTATTTATTGCATGTATGTCACTGTTCATACTGTATAAATGTATATTCTGTTTAACGAACATAATATTCGCATATATATACAACGTGTTTCATATTAGTGTGGTCATATCTCAAGGTTGCATTGGGTAGGGCCTAAATAATATATTGCGCGGGGTCTTTAATTAATTTAATAAAATATTGACTTATAATGACGTAGTCGATAATTTTTCCTTTTTATCGATAGCTCATTGAAATGAAGCGCTAAGACTGCACTACAAAATAAACATATGATTAGAATGAACTCTAGATTTGACCTCAAGTAGGTTTGCCAAACAGTGAAATAGATTCGGACAGTCTCGTTGTTACTCAAAATTTTAACCAACAGATAAAGTTACTTTATCAATAGTTATCATACAAAATAGTTTCCGAATCACAACTTGGGGTCAAAATAAAGAGTGCCTACTCAAAGTTATTTTTGAAGTTTTTCTATGAATTTATGTATCACGTGATTGTCGTGAATGTCACAACTCACACGTAATTTGTTGTCAACCTACTCAAATACCAGGAGCAACGCATTTGCTGTCGAAGAAAAGAGAAGAAACATTTATGTTCTTGTCTTCCTTAAATTTACACTTTTTATAAATTGGTTCCGCACAGATATTTAAAATACAACTGCTGTTTGTGTAGAAGTTTATGTTGTAGCTGTTGAGAACGCTGGTGGGTATAGTAGTATGTAGGTATTCAGTTTCGGGATAGAGAGATCGTGGATGCCAGTCACTGCACTACCATATCGTGAACTCTCTTTCGACTCATTTACCATGAAGTAAATGATCTGCAAGGTGTTTGGTTATTTTTGACCGACTTTAAAAAAGAGTAGGTACTTAGGTTCTCGATTCGTCATGATAATGTGATGCATAAAAGTTCATAAAACATTATCGCTAAAAGTGGCAACTTGTATGGTTGAACGAGGATATCAGAAAAAGTAGGAGGTGTTGGTGTCAGTTTCACTAATATGTATCTTAAGGACCCCTAAAAATTACAAAGAGAACCTCCCACTTTTTTGATTGGAGCCGCTTTGAAGAAACTAGGTATCAGTAGCGATGTCGGCATATATCAAAGACGTACACGTCACAACACGTAAATTTTACCGCAAAACCCATATTATTCCGGTGTTGCAAGTTAACGCAATGTTCTTCATAAACGGGGACTTTATTAGCTTTTTTTATGCTGGATATTTGTTCATTTTAGCAATTGGTAATAAATTACTAATCTTAGACTACATGGATAAAGAAAGTCGCTTTTTCCGTCTGTCTGTTCTAATGTATGTTTAGTTCTTGAAAACTACGCAACGGATCTTGAAGCGGTTTTTTTTTAAATGGGTTTAAGTAGGTTTCGAAATGTATTTACATGCATACTATCATGCGAGCGACGCCGCGCTGGCATTCAACAATTTTATTTTATTTCATAGGTCTTAGGGAAATATCCTGTGTTTATGGTAAATAATAATTATGTTATTATTTATCTCTTAAATTATTTTATACTAGGTACCTACTAGCTTTTTTTCATAAATAAAACTAAGTACCTACTTGGTACTTTTATTAGATTTTTACCAAAATTACGACGTAATTCAAGGAAATAAGACATTGCACTTGGGCAACACTTACAACTATCTAATTTCTTTTCAGTTGCAAGTAAACTTTGATATTAGGCGTACGTAGTAATCTGTGTTAATCGATCATGGCGTATTTAAGTAATAGTGAATATTATGAAATGATACTTTGCGTCGGGGCAGCCGATGGCAGTCTGCGTGAAGCTCGTCGCCTTTATCGAGAAAGATTTGTGGACAATAGACTCGAAGGTGAACGGCGGCGGTTACCATCTGTGGAGTGCTTCCGAAAAATGGTGAACCGTTTACATGACACTGGTTCTTTCCGTGGTTCCCGCTCAGAAGGCAGACCATCTGTTGTACCACCAGAGCAAGAAGAAAGTATTCTCGAGCATTTTCAATCCAATCCCAGAACAAGTACTCGCCGCGCTGGAATTGTTCTGGGAATGAATCATTTGAGAGTATGGCGCGTGCTAAAAGCAGATGGTCAACATCCGTACCACTTCAGGCACACCCAAGAACTGACACCGGCTGATTTCGTACCACGTCTCAACTTTTGCCAGTGGTACCGAGAGGAAGCACAACGATCCCCTAGTTTCGCGAACCGTATTTTATGGACCGATGAAGCATTTTTTACTCGTGCTGGTATCAGTAACCAACATAACGAACATGTATGGACTCATCAGAACCCACACGCATCTGCAGAAAACAACTTTCAGCATCAGTGGCGTGTTAACATTTGGGCGGGAATAATCGGAGATATTTTAATTGGTCCTTTCGTGCTACCGAGTTCGCTAAACGGTGAAAATTACCTCGCGTTCCTTAGAAACGTCTTAGAACCCGAACTTGAAAACTTGCCTGTAACATTGTACGCAAATATTATGTACCAGCACATTATGCGAGAGATGTACCAGAGATGTACCAGTGGATCGGACGTGGTGGTCCCATACCTTGGCCTCCGAGGTCACCGGATCTCACACCACTTGACTTTTTTTTGTGGGGCTATGTCAAAAACAAAGTGTACAGTGCGGTATGTCTCACGCGTGAAGATATGGAGTCTAAAATATTTGATGCATTTAGCAGTGTAACTCCAGACATGCTGTGTAATGTAACTGCCAGCATGATGCGACGGACCCAACTGTGCATTGATCAAGGCGGCGAACATTTCGAGCCGTTACTTTAGTACCTACTTTTTAGTTTTGTGTTTATTAGAGGTAGGAAGTGTATTTTTTATTAAATTCAATAATGTTTATCTAAGTATCGTGATATTAGTGAGTTAGTTGTGTTTATTGTGGAACACGGTACCTACCTATCTACCAGGATGACATGCACAATGAAATCGGTTAGTTTTTCTTGTTTTAAAGTCCACAACCTATCATTACTACAAAATAGTATTCTTTACCAGGAGCATATGAAATAAGAGTTGTTTACGATTCATCGAAGAGGACTGAACCTTACGAATAAATTTGACCCTAGGTAGTGTTGGGTTTATAAAATATCGATTAAATGAACAAATCAATTAAATTTACATGACACCTTAAAAGTTTTAACTAAACTTGTATTTGCAATTTTGTCCGTGCGTATAGTTAACTCAACGCGCATGTGTAACGAGGGTCAAATATGACCACACTAATATGAAACACGTGCAACTGTTAAAATGCCTATTTCTTTAAATCTTTCTCTAAGAGAAACTCGTGCATTCAGTTTATAAATCGCATGTATAGCTCGCTTTTGGAGTAAAAAAATTATCTCTATATCAGCTGCCTTGCCCCACAGTAAAATTCCATACGACATGACACTGTGAAAATAGCTAAAATAAACCAGCCTGGCAGTTTCTACATCCGTGAGCTGTCTGACTTTACTAATAGCAAAAGCCGCAGAGCTAAGTTTCCCTGCAAGACCCGATATTTGGGCATTCCACTGTAATTTACTGTCTCAAGTTATTACTCTGAATCAACTGTATTGTACCGTAGTTCTGAATATTAGGCATACTAAATCTAACACACTTCGTCTTTTTTACGTTCAGAAGTAAATTGTTGGTTGTAAACCAATCCAGAACTAGTGCAAGTGAACTATTTACTTCGTCAAAATTCCTCAGCTTGCCATCAACTTTAAAAATAAGGGATGAATCATCGGCGAATACAACAATGTCGCACAAGTTTTGTACATAGAACTGTAGATCATTAATGTAAACTAAAAATAGAAACGTATCTAGAATTGATCCTTGTGGCACGCCCATTGCTACAGAAGCCCCTAAAGACCGACTACCATTGATATCAACATGTTGTATTCTATCACTGAGGTATGAGGCAACTAGGTCCAGTGCGGAATCTCTGATACCATAATAATTGAGTTTCCGAAGTTTCCGAAGAATTCAAGGAGCTAGTTATATTCGCGGGTATGTCTATAAAAAAATTATTAAAGGTTTGTGCTACATCTGGTTCTTTGTTAATGACTTTATTATCAATAATTAATTCAAAGTCATTGTCACGGGGCCTTAGGCGACCGGTTTCAGCATTTATTATATTATAATAAATAATAAATATTCTTTATTGTACATCTCACAAACTTAGTATAAATAACAAAAAATACGGTTACAAAAATTATGTACAATGGGCGGCCTTATCGCATAGAGCGATTTCTTCCAGGCAACCTTAGGATGGATAGAATTTAACATTAAATGTGATAGGGGCAGTGTATATACAAAAAGAAAGTCAATCTACAACTCCCGAGTCGATCATCAAACTATGGCAGCTTCCACAACCCGATGAAAGACCCAAGAACAGTCAATTGATATACATAAATACATACAAACACATATACATACATATATAGATACACATATACATACACACATACATATATATATACATACACATACATACACATACATACATATACACACAAATACATAATATATCCATACATACACATATTGAGTTGGCGGTAAAAATAATCAGAAACATATATTATAACTATATACAACAGAAATATATATTAAGTATCTAATTAGAACCAGACAGATAATGAACCTTTACTTTGTTTTTAAACGAAGTCAGCGTTTGGGCACGTCTTATTTCCAGTGGCAGAGCGTTCCACAGGCGAACTGCTTGCACGGAAAAAGACCTATCTGCAAATCCTGTGGAGTGCGCTGGCATCTTTAGTCTCAAATTCTGTGATGACCGTAAGGATCTCAAATGCGTGTCATGAAGTAAGATAAACGGTTCTTTGAGGTATCTGGGAGTACAAGGATTAAACAGTATACTGTATAACAAGGATAAGATGTGAGTATTCCTCCGAAGGCGAATCGGGAGCCACTTGAGCCTTTCGCGAAATTCCGAAACATGATCATATTTCCGCAAACCAAATATGAATCTAATGCAGACATTTTGAAGGCGCTCAAGCTTATTGAGGTGCTCCTCCGTGAGATCGAGATAGCTGACATCGGCATAATCAAGAATCGGCAGCAAAAGTGACTGTGCAAGCGCAATTTTGGTGGTAATCGGAAGAAGATTGCGTAATCTGCGCAGTGATCCCATTGACGCATACAGCTTGCGTCCGACCTCTTTCATTTGAAAATCCCATGATAGAGTTTGATCAACATATATGCCCAGGTTCTTGACACTATCACCTATTTCAATGGGAGAACCATTAAAAATAACCCGCGGCAATTGAGTAAATTCGATGCGTGACACCATCCAAGGGCTGCCAACGATGATGGCTTGAGTCTTGGATGGGTTCACCTGTAGCCCATAGTCAGCACTCCATCGACAAATACGTTCGAGATCCAGATCTAAGGTGCTAATTGCGTCTGGTAGCTGATCCATCGGAGCTTGAGTGTATATTTGGAGATCATCTGCATACAAGTGGTAGCTTGAAACCAATTGATTTGTCATAGAATTTATGAAAATAGTGAAGAGTAACGGAGATAGAACGCCACCCTGCGGCACACCAGCTGTGACATCACACCAAGAAGAAAAAGTATCCTCCAGATGCGTTCACTGCCGGCGGCCAAACAGGTAACTTTGAAACCAGTCAATCACTGTTGGAGATATGTTAATAGAGCGGAGTATGCCAAGCAGGATTTGGAAATCCACCGTATTGAATGCGTTACTAAAATCCAGTAAGGACAGTACGGTGAGGTTTCCCTTCTCCACGCCCACTCTGATATCCTCTGTTACATTCACGAGTGCAGTGACAGTACTGTGCCCTGGACGAAAACGAGATTGGAAGGAGTTTAAAAGAGAGTTTTTACATAGAAAAGAATTGATTTGAGTGTTAACAAGACGTTCAAGCACTTTAGATAGGAAAGGAAGTATAGAGATAGGACGATAGTGAGAGTGAGTGGATGGATTGCGAGTTTTGGGTAAAGGAATAACTTGGGCTTGTTTCCAAGAGGATGGGAAGGAGCCACTAGTTATAGAAAAATTAAAAATATGTGTAATAATAGGAAGAATCTGGTCCATAATAGGCAATATCATCTTACGGCTGATACTGTCACTGCCAACGGCATTCGACGTTATTGACATAATGCTCTTCTTAACACCACAATCAGTAAATTGTTCGAAGAAAAAAGGAAAATAATCAGGAGTTGGAAGCGATGAAAGATAATCAAGTGTAATGGCCTTGGTGGTCCCTGTGAAACTGGACGAAGAGGAGAAATGCGCATTAAGTGCTTCGAGGTCTATCGAATTAGAGTTAGGATTTTGTTTAGACTTTCCAACTCCTAATGTTCTTAAGAATTTCCATACGCTAGATGAATCACAGTTTTCTATGGATTTGTGGATGTGTTGGCGTTGTGCATTTCTACACTCCTTGTTGCAGTGATTCCGAATTTTTACATATTTGTCGAAATTTTCAGAACTCGGACGGCATTTGTATTTATATTTCGCCGCAGCTTTCTTTGCCATTATATCCTTAATAGCGTCAGTGAGCCAAGGAGCTGGTAGATGTTTTATCCTAATAGCGCGGACAGGTGCATGGGTGTCAAATAGGTCAACTAATTTTGATGTGAACAAATCAACTTTTTTATCAACACTTTCTGCAGTAACTAAAGGATTCCAATCAATTTTCTTAGCATCTTCACGAAGATCACAAAGATTCATACCACCAAAATTACGCTGCCACAGAACTTTCCGCTTTGCCTTAGGAGGACGAAGGGTATAGGAAAGGAAAATTAAATCATGATGAGAAAAGGCATCAGCACTGCATTGGCCATGCTTAGCAACATGATTAGTAGAGGAAACAAGAATTAGGTCAAGAAGGGATGGAGTGCGATTAGGAAGATGATGGGTAGTATTGAGAGGAAGGATAGAAAGATTGTAGGATTGTGCCGCGTGGCGGAAACGGATACAGCGAGAGTCATTTTTAACCTGGCATGTGTTAAAATCTCCCATAATAATTGTGTGGCTGTACGAAAGGGTGAACTTTTCTAGCAGGCTCTCAAAGGACCCAAAGAAGTCTATATCTGAAGACGGGCAGTAATAGACACCGACTAAAATCTTCGTGTGCTGAAGCTCTATTTCCAAGAAGAGATGCTCACCCGCAGCAGAGGGAGGTGGCTGTGCCGATACATCAATGACGTTAAAAGGAATATGTGAGCGCAAATAAATAGCGACACCACCACCAACCGTTGCTGAACCACGATCATTCCTTATTAGATTGTAACCAGGAAGAATATATGGAGTAGACGAGTGACACAGCCTGAACCAGGTCTCCGATACAAGAATAACATCAATGTCCTTACAGGTAAAGCTTGTCAGCATATCATGGAAGTGGGCAGGAATACTCTGTGCATTGAAATGAACAACATTGAAATTCTTACAGACATCAGAGAACTGTGATTTTAACGTGTCATGAAGTGATTGGAAGCTTCTAAAACTATCAATACTGTTTAAGCTGGAGGCTGAGTGATAACTGTCAGTATCACTCTCATATTCTGAGTCTGTCATCAATTCTACACGTCAAAAAAAAAAATTATAAAAACAAAATAAATAAATAAATAAAAATAAAATAAATAAAAATAAGATTAAGAAAATATATAAATATAATAAGAATATAATATATAATATATAATATAATAAGAATAAAATATAATAAATATAATATAAATAATATAAAAGTAAATCAAATTTTCAATCCACCCGCCAGTTGAGTGTTAGAGTAAGAAATTTAACTATGAACACTGTTTTAGAACAACTAAAAATGAAAAGAACAATAAAATTTACAAACCATTAATCATTTCTGAATGCAAACTATTATAATATATCAAATTATTATATTCAAAACCGAAACGTAACCTGCCTTCATAAACCACACAAGCGTCAACTGGCAGTATGGTCAAACGACCTTAGCCTGTTCCAATGGACGAAGTACTCAGAGGTAAGTCAGGTAAGAAATGTCAAGTTGACGCTTGTGACGTCCAATGACAGCAAATGACAGCATCAGAACAACAAAAGTGTCAGTCAGTGAGTTGGTAATTGGTAATATGAAAATAAAACATTGAAACCCTTGAAAATCCGCAAGACACCCCGGTGTCGCGGCGCGCGCCGTTCCGTCAAGCCCCGAAAGACACCCGGGTGTCGCACCTCCCCAGGCGACTTTAACCCTTATTTTAATGTTTTTACGTTCTACTTTTGTATGGAGAAGTTTGATGACATACGTTCTCTATAACATTTCCTTGCAATTTGAAGCATAACTTTATAAATATCTGTGGTTCGATTTTTTTTTTCACGGCATTGAAAGTTGATGATGTTTGGAGAGTACGTCAGTCAGCGTCAGGTCTATAGTGCGTGTATTTTGAGTGAAATACTGTGATTTATTCACGTAAGTAATGTTTTCTTATTAGAAATATGATTATTCGGTTTATAATGATTCTATTTAGGTAGTAGTTTTCAAAAAAATACATCGTTATAACTAATATATGAAGCCCTAGAAAGTTACCGATTTCCGAGTTATTTTTGCGATGTTTGTCAGTGAATACAGTGAAAAGTATAAAAAAGTATAAATAAAGATACTTTTTATCTCTGTAAATCGTTTTGAGAACGATAATGTACAATTATATATATTTCAGTGTAATAATAGCTAGAAAAAATTTGGTGGAAAACCGTTATAAATTGGCCCGTTGATTTTACGTTTCGGCGGGTTGAGTTTTATGTGGTGTTATTATAAACACCTTGAGGTCTTTTATCAAAATATTTACGTTATTAGATAGCATAAGTCCTTGTTCTTTGAAATTCATTTGAATTTTCTTGAAATTCAGTTGAATTTCTTGAAATTCATTTGAATTCTTGAAATTTAGCTAACAACGTGGTTTCCAAATTTTGGACAATTTATAATAAATAATTTGTTTGCATTATTATTCATTTTTTGATGCTTGATCATCAAATATATATCAATAAAACTATTGCCGTTTACAGAATCGTAAAATATGGTTTGGTTGTAGAGATATTCCTTTTTTTCTACGAGATGGTAAGACAACGTCACGATGTCATCACCCGCCCGTGCTCCCAAGACTTTTTTTTTTTTTTTGCGCGTGGGTTATTGAGTATGTACCCTAGTTTCAAAATGTAGTTTTAGAAAGTAGGTACATGCCAAAAAACTGGTACCAGTGAAAAGTAGATAGGTAAATTAACAAATGCTGATGACACTTTTAACAATGATACGGACAGAAAAATACAGTAGGTAATTACTTCTTGCTGCGCTTACTCCTCGTGTTGACACCCTTCGATGGTTCCGGCTGTGATTGAAGACAATCCTTAATGTTGGCCAACTCGGAAAGCGAAGCTACACGGTGTCGCAAACCATTGCCATCAAGGACGTAGACAAAGCCCTGTCGCGACCAGCACTTGTCAACTCCAAATCGTTCACGCGCAGCCATAAAAACTTCATGTCGTCCCTTCGTTAGGAACTCTGACAGAGTTACACCACTCCCCTTCAGTGCAGTTTTGGCGAACCATACTTTGTCTCTTACCGCAACATCCACAAACTTGACGAGAATGGGCCTGGGCTTTTGCTCACTGGATTGGCGTCCCATTCGATGACATCGCCCTATACACGGTGCAGTGAATGTTTCAATATTATTTTTTTGTTGGACAACATTCACAACGACTTGTATGGTATCTTCTGTCTTTTCTTCGGTGACTCCGTGCAGTAGAAGAATTTTACGGCGACCACGCATCTCGATAGCGTCGACCTGGTGTGCCAGCTTCTTGACCTGTTTCTGGAGCAGACCAAGTGACCCCAACATAAAAGTTTTAAATGAAGCGAAGTCGGCTGCTATAGTTGTAGTGGTGTTGGGAGCCAAAGATCCTGTGGCCTGCTGCAACCTTTCCTCAAACTGTGTAAGGCCATCATGGAACATCGCCTTCAGACTTGAAAGAGACTCTTGCATGTCAGTCATGGTGTTGTAAATTTTTCCTTCAATGTGTTCACGTTTAAAGTGTATCAGGTGGAAAACACTCACACTGGTAGGTGAAGCTAACTAGTTATTAAAAATGTGCATTAAACACTGTTTATATGTTATTTTTTAATTTATTTTAATTTTCTTAAATTGAGCTAATAAAACTTGACTAATCCAAGTCGTTTTGACTTTATTGTTGGACAGTTTAATCTTTTACTCAGATATAATGACTTGGCAGCAACACACGCTTTTCTGAAAGTTTTGGAATAATCTTTAACCTCAGACTAAAAGAATAACATAGACGGAACATGTAGAATAAACACGTGAAGCCAAATGACACTTTCAATGTGTGCGTGTGACTCCGATTTCCGTGTACCGATACCACTAACGGCGTGTGCGTAATGTTGCCAGCAAATGAAAAAATCTCCTACTAATCTCTATATAGTGGACATATGGAAAATTAATATTTGTTATAGTAAATGTTATCTGCAATTATTTTGTCATTTACACAAATGATTATTATGATAAGTCAAAGACCTTATAATACAACGGACATAGGATCTAGAACAAATCGCAAGAAAATAATGTCCCGAGTCGACCTATACATTATACATAGGCATACATAGATATAAACAAATTTCATATTAAAATTTAAACCTTGATTCAACGGAATAGTGTTCACTTTTGTTTGCACTAATTTATCGCATTACGTAGCTTCTATCTGTCCGCCTGACTAATTCACCTTATGCAGCTTATACTTGAACTACGTGAACATAGAAACAATGGAGTAGGTTTATTTTGTTAAAGTCTTTTAAGGATTCCATGATATGTACCTACGTAGGCGTAATAATTAATGTAAGACTACAATAAATTCCATAATCTTATAAATTGTAATTACTTGTTTATGTTAGACGAAATAAGCTGAAAAACTAATTAACGACTGACAAAGATTTTTTTTTTCGAGTCAGTTTCATAATAAGTAACTGTAGTGTATGAATAACAAAAAGGGAATTAATGAATTTAACTAATTATAATATTATAAATGCCAAACATTACTATTTTCATAACGCTATGTCGCTACGTCTACTACAAGATAGCCGTGTTTCAAGTGACTGAATTAGTTGCTAAAACTGCGCATCATTAATTTATTTTTATCTTATGGTTAATTTTTGGGATACGAAATTATTGGCTACTAGCTGATCACCGTGACTCCGCCCGCGAGATATAGTTATCTCGGCCCCGATTCCCGTGGGAATACATTACCGAGAATCCAAATAAAAAGAAAATAACAGTACATACACGAAATAAAATGACATGTGTAATTATATTTATGACAAAACAATGATACCCTGTGAAAATTAAAAACATTTTTGGGCTTATCTCCTCCATTCAATCAAGGGATTCTTGTACAAGTTTCATAAAGATCGGACCTCTTTTTGTTATGTCCATAAAATGAGCCGAACAAACAAGATTGTTATTTTTTGGATCAAAATATTCTTCTCGCCGTGCTAGGGCAATAATATTTTTCCATTGTGCACAGTGTACTGGATCCCGAGGAAAACTGAAATAGATGTTGGTTCATATAACGAAAAAAAATCATAAAGAGCCAAGGCGTCTCCACTATAATCTTTGTTCCAAATAGTTTTATCGCTATCGGTAATCCGAATAAATCTGAATGGTCATTTTGTTAGTACATTATTCAGTGAAAATGAAATGGTCTCTTTCTTTTTACTGAGCTTGGGATGAGTTCGAAAGAGACAGATAGGTACTTCGGTATTGGACTGGATTGCAATATTTACTTTTGTCTTTTAATTTATTATCGACGAAATACTGTATTTTAAGTGAAATAATAAATTGCAAATAATAAAACAAAAGCTTATTTACTGAAAATATGATACACCGTTTTCAATTTGCTTTTTTTTCGTAGTTTTTACACGTTTTTACAATACAGTACGGCATTGTGCAACGTGCTGTCGTTCAGTTGTCAAAATCAAGACTGGCGCGCGATTGTTTCTCTTTTAGCGTTTTGTTTCTCTTTTAGTTCGGACACTTTTGAGCGATGATCCGAAATCCATTGTATTTAAAATCATTGTGATAAGTGCCTAAAATGGGGAAGTGTTAAAATAAATAAAAACGTGATAAACACTGAGTAAACACACTTTAATTACTAGCTTTCAAAAAAAATCTCATAATTAAAATAATCCTTTTTAAGATGAATGAACAAAGCTTCATTCCAGTGTAAGTACAAAGTACAGTCAACAACAAAAGTTGATTAGCACAAAAATATTTATTATTCTTTTTTACATCCCAATGCATGTACCACAGCAATGTACAAGTAATTTTAGAATCCCCAAGGACAAAGTTAATATATTTCGTGTTTTGTTTATGATTTTGTGATCGGTTTAACAGCTATTAGTGATCAACAGATAAGAATTATTGGTTAAGCTACTTTTGTCGTTGACTATACATGAAGTAGATATCAATAGTCGTTAGGTTAAGACTGAGGCCTTTGTAGTGTTAGACTGAAATTAAACTACTGACACAGTAACATAAATATATTGGATCAGAACACAGGCTGGGAGGTCAGACAGCAGTCAATTCCAAGATTGCCGAAATAACCAAGCCACGTATTAAGTAGATCCCGGACACAGATGTGATCGGGAGTTCGGGACTAACGCACGAATGATGATGATGATGATTAGAAACATCGAGGTTGTCAACATTGATGACACTGATTTTTTTTACTCAGTACCTACTTTATAAATTCCCATAAATACTGCTAAATATTTTGTGGAAATGATGAAAAAATTATGGCAACTCTGTATGATATGGCGGAGGTTTTGTGTTCCTAGTTTGTGCAACTAAAATATTTAGAAAAATGTTATGAAATCTAATAAGAAATAGTTAATTACTTATGAAAAGATAATCCAGCATTCTTTCTATGAATAATTGAAGTGTTTTTACACCTTTTCACCACACAATACGGCATATTTATAATATTTTGTTCAACCGTGATCGCACGTGCGTACACACTTGCTGCTCACAAAGGAGTGGCGAACGAAATGGTATCCCATTGCTATATAGTATCCCTTTTGGCGGCTTCACTCGCTAGTTCTATTCGTTCCGTCTATGTTATTCTTTTAGTCTGAGTCTTTAACATACTGAATAAAATCAGGATTAAAATTATATTGCTTCATACCATATAATTCATACAACTTAGCTCTACTTTTGTAGATGCCAGTGGTGTCTGGTTGCCCCATGGACGTATTATAAGAGAGGACATGCCATAAGCAACTGTGCACAGTGCAATCTTTAGTGAGCACTGACGTCATAAAATTTGCGCGTGATTTCAAAAAGTGGGCGTGGCTTATCAGTGTATATCAGCTTTCGTACATGTATATTCTGTGACAGTTCAGTAATTTTTGTGGAAATAAAAGGATAAAAGAAGATGAAAATGAAGTGTTGTGTTCTATCATGTAAAAAATATTTAGATAGACGTTCTGATGAATAGCATCACATTTCATGCGTAAGTAATTTTAATTTTAATTGTATTTTTTTTAGAATTGTTTTAGAAAAATCTCTCACTTTTGACCTTTTTGACATCTTCAAATATATTACTACTCGAAGATAGATGGCGGCGTTTTGTTTCACGAACACGTAATTCAAATAGCTACTTATATTTTACTATTAACATTTTATACTAACATATTAACATTTTATACATTTTATATATTTTATATTAACATTTTATACATACAGGAATTCGTTCAACGTTAACTCCTAAGTGATTTTTAATTGCAAAAATATTTCTCTGTAGTTTTTATGGAGCCGTCCGCGTCTAAGTCGCCACCTGTTAACAACTGGCAACAATAAACATAAAACTTCAAAAATACAGGGCCGCAATTAGAAACGGATCATTTTACAAGACAAGTTTCCTACGACTGTTTCATAATGGGCTGTACAATTGAATATTATTATTCAAATTATAGCTAAATATTAAATTTAATTCAAGAACTGGGTCAGGCACATACTTGTAATAAGGTACCTCCACGTCAGCAAAGTTATAGACTATATAACATCACGCTAAAAATGATAGGAGCGCAGCAGCAACGAAATATGTACAAAAACGAGAAACTAGTATATTTTGAGACCATCCATTTTTAGTTCCGCGACCAAAAGCCGCAGCCTCTCATACGTCCATTGCCGAGCGCTTAAGGGAAAAGTGTTATGACGGTGGGTGGCTATTTCGCCGTCCTCAGGCCCCGATCATGGAGATATCGTTGGTCCTAGGCGTAAATAAGTCTGCGGCGCCCTGGCCGTTGACTACGGAACTCAGTGGGGAGGGTACGTTTCCTCACTCTCTCAGCCGCCTCCTTCGCGAGCATGACCTGCTCGCAGAAGGACACGGCCGCGTTCCACCTACTCCTGCTGTAGACCATGGCTTGAGGCATGGACTCTAGCGAGAGGGTATCCACGCCCAGACCCACTATGAGGTCTCGGTGCTATCTCGCCCACTCGCCCCAGTCAGAACTCCACCAACGTGTGGAGTGCAGTGTCTTCGTCGGAGGCCTCGCAGTGTTGACACTAGGGTGTTACCTCAAGATGGATGCGAAACAGATACTTAATGAAGCCAAGGTTATCAACGGTCTATTTAAAATAGATACGTTGTTGGCCGTCAATCTACCCGCCCATACGGGAGCCCCGTATAGGGCCCCGTTATACTTTAGACCTGGATATAACCCCTACGGCAAATTTCGACAGTTCAGTTTGAGATAGGTATATTTGCAATTCAAAAAATATAAAACTCCTTTGTACCAAAAATCTGAGTACGTCCTTGTTACGAGTGTGAGATAGTTAAAACTACGTAGTAAACTGACATTTTAATGAAGTAAGTAGTTTTGCTATTGACCGCGAGATGGAAAATAAAGAAGTGGGCGGGACTAAGGTTCCTTATACCCCTCCTCACCACTTCTTCACACCCGCGTAGAGTCACACTTTGTCTAATAGGAAAATTGTATTACACCATCTCTACTCTTATAATATCTCTATAGGTTGCCCAGTCACAGTATTGCACATCGACCTTTGGAAAGAGACAATCGGCTAATTTCGGCTTCGTAGAGCACTATCTCTGTCGCACACTACCTATGTGACGTTTTGTAATGTGAACATGTTTTTTATTTTACCCGAACCTAAAGCCAACACTTATACAGAAATTGGTGTATTTTATACAAAAAATAAAAACAATTATTAAAAGAAGCAAATCATATCTTTTTTAACAGCTCCTAATAGATACCAAACTGTTTGTATTTCGTGCGACGGAGATAACGCTCTACGAAGCCGAAATTAGCCGATTGTCTCTTTCCAAAGGTCGATGTGCAATATTTATCGCCGGGTAGGCGCGTACTGTACATAAAGAATTCATTGATCAGTCTCCAGTCTGATATTGCTTCAAGGTTGGTGTTACCCTGGCACTACCAGGATGTTCGTATGCATCCAGATCCAGGGCCAAGAACTGCTACCACAGACATTCTGGGAAATACTAGACATGATGCAGAGATTTACCATGAGGTTCTTACCTTGATGGAACATCCGCTAACTGTATAACCATAAAGATGCCTTACTAAAATGTAATGAGCTATTCAATAAAGGCCATTTTGCCTTGAATATTGTCCTTAAAATAAATGGTGGTAACTAGCCGTTCGCACTGTGCTATACTATATAGCACAGCCAGTGTTTACTATATGCTATATAATTGCGTGATACGCTGTGCTATATCACACGACACTATAAATCAACGAATTTGGTCCCTGGTGGTCCTTGGTCGTACCGCTCGACCCGTATTGAGTATGGAGTATGGAGGCGGTGGTTTCCTATATATTACCTTACTCTATGGGCATGTGGCGTGCAGCAAAGAGTACTTTTGAAGGTTTACTTTTTTTTGAGCAGCTAACTGCTAATTTCATTATGGCGTAAATACGTGAATTTTTGCATAAAAACTTCATACATAACTAATAAAATAAAAGTAGCAAAGGGGTGCAAAGGGGCTCTACCAACATCTTTAGGGCCCCAGCGACCTCACCTGCTAGTGGCGCACCTGCTGATCAACGGACGAGGCTCGTTAATTTAAGGTACCTATCGAGTGGCTTCGGCCCCTACGTGGGTACCAGGTGGTACAATAGTGTTGGTCCGGGGGGGTACCACCGTGCAGCTTTGCTAAAGCCCCCCGAGTAACCCAGCCCACGGTTGGGGCGGGGGGGATCCAATGCAATTGTAAAGGTGAATCCACGGTCAACAAGTGAACAGCTGGACCAAAAGGATGGAGAACTCCTATTCTCAGCAGACATCCAATGCTGAGTCTGGTGAATGGCTTTGGGGGAGAGCGCTACAGTCGTGCAGATCCCGAAAGCAAGGCTATAGACTTCCTTCACGCGGTGCCGCCTGTTATCTATAGCCGAGAGTTCTATATTCAATCCCTATCCAAACCGTCCCCTCCTTATCCAAACATACCATCCCTCCCCATACCCGATCCGCCACCTCCCCTCCCATCCCACACCCCCCACCTAATTCCCGATCCAGCGAACCGGCAACCCCGTTAACCACCAACATGAACAAGGCGACCGATAAAAAGAAACTACCACAGGAGGGTTCAACGGGAGAACGGGGTGGCGGTGGACGAGGCCACAGCAGCTGGAATTAGAAAGAAGCTGGCACAAGAGATAGGCAGGGCCATTAAAAACAACGCCGACAATCGACTCTTGGCATTCGACGCCTCAGGCCTTTCTGGTGACGGCAAGCACCGAGGAGGCGGTCGACTGGTTGCTAGGACTAGACTTTGGGGAACAAAATGGCGCCCCCCTCAAGACCAAAAAGTTGGAAAAGCATCGGATGTCGATCTGGCTCCCAGGTAGTACGGAAGATCTCGAACTGGAACCCTTGGACTATGTCAGAGGCCAGAACAGACATAGGGCAGAACTGCGGCTTACCGACTGGACTCTCATCCGCCAGGAAGAACTGCCACTAGGAGTGAGACTAGTGGTAGGAGTCCCTGAGGAAGTCGCTAAATTAAGTCTGGTCTCACTACATTACCAGGCCACCACAGGTACACAGGCTGCAACCTCATCAGAGAGTCTGTGCCTATTGCGTAAACTCAAATACTTTTTGTTTACGATCACCTCGCAATCTAAAAAATCTTCTAGGGTTGTGCAAAAAATTGTCAATAAATGAAACACAAGTATAAAAATGGTTCATGTAATTAAAAGTAAGTAAACAATAACAAAATATGAGACGCCATCTAAAAAGCGTGCTAGGGTTGTGCAAAAATTAGTTATAAACAAACATGAAATTTATAAATTATTCATATACTTAATTAAACGAAAGTAAACAATAACAAAATATGAGTTCAAAATTCTAATGTTTTTTTCATTTTAATGATTACTGATCAAATTCTGATTTCTACTAATTTGATGATAAAATCAATTGCTATTGCAAAACCTATCAGAATGAAAATGTTACCAGCTGCCCGATTCACGTAATAAAAACCGTAGCGTAGTGACTTAAAAATGTCACTTCGCACACTTTTTAACCGACTTCAAAAAAGAAGAAGATTCTCAATTCGCTGTATTTTTTGAACCGATTTTGATGATTCTTTTTTTTATTTGAAAGCTGGTGCATCCCGTGTGGTCACATTTTAATTTCATTAGGATCGGACCTTGGGTTTACACCAGGTAACTCTTCAAAATCGTATAGGAATTGTATAGAAATTGAGCTATTGGAAGATTTATGACAATCCAAGACTAGATAAGTAAGTGCGTTAAAAACAGAAAGCCAAAAGGCGATTTCTAAGTTTATAAGTTAAAACGACTTTTGGACTGGCGTGTTTACGTGAATCGACCGGCTGGGTAGTTAAGTTACCTCAGTCTCTTTCAAAATCATTATGCGTTCTTCTCTTTCAAAACACGTAAAGCTCTTTCTTTCCTCTCTTTCATAGCCTCTATGACATTGGGCGGGTCACGAATAGGCATGCTTCGTGACTGCCGAGGATCAACTAATTCTGGAAGGAGGCAATCGTAATAAAATCTAACTAATTTCATCTCCATTTTCTCGTATCTACGTTGCCGACATGCTGTGCTGGAGGTTTATCTGGAGTAATTTAAGGGGAGTCTGAGGGACAGCAGCCATCAGAGGCTATTTCCCCTTCTCCCCCCGTCTCGAGTTCTGCGAGCAGCGTAGAGATCTCATCCTCTGAGTGGTCGGACGAGTCCTCCCCCTCATTACCTATTGAATGTATAGGATGAGATCCCATGCTGACGTCGATGTTTTCCTGGGCGACAATGGGTGTCGACGCCAAGGCAGGTGCAGCAGTAGTGGTAGGAGTGTGATGTTGTGTGGGCTCCGTAGATGGACACCCATCACGCACCGCGGTCTCTGTCACTTCCCCCCGTCCCCCCGGCTTTTCGTAGTACTTGCCACCTGGCCCCAGGAACCGGATGTATACACTTCCGGCCCCTGCGGTCAAGCAGCGTCCGTGTTCCAGGATGACAGGTATGAGAGCCTCCGAAATGGAGGCTATCATGTACCAGCCATCCTCCCGCCGCTGTGCGTGATGAATGATCCATGTGTCTACAAGAGCCCACTGGTTTTGCCAGGCGAGTATGGCACCCACTATACCGGCGGTCTTATAGCCACCCAGTGGGTCGGGAACCAGAAGGCAGCATCTGACTCGTCTGGGCATCTCGCTCGGACTCTTCACGACCAGCTTCACGCCGTTGTCAAGAGTCCGACCTTCGATGTTCGACTTCAGCCAGGTTACTGCTGCCTGGTTTCCGCACCACACCCTCACAGTGCCGTCGTAAAACGTCGGCCTGCCTGTGAAGGTTGGGCCTTCCTCGCCCGGTTTACGTTTTAGGGCTCCCTCGATGAATTGCTGCTGGAGCAGGAGGGTAGCCGCATCTGCCGTCGATTGTGTCATAGGACACCGCCCTTCTGTGGCCAGAGCCATGCAGATGGGCTTCTTGGCGATCGTAGCGAATGTAGTTACTTGGCCTGGGTCTAGGTCATTCACCCTGGCCCGTTTTTCTCCGTCACAGGGTGTGAAAGACACCTCGTGACGTGTGCGTTTTGATGGTGTCCCTTCTCCCTTCTCCTCCTTCTTTTGGTCAGGGACACCTGTGTGTGTAAAGGGACCGTAGCCCTTGTAGGGGCCCGGTCTCCTATTGTGTTTCGTGCCTCCCATGGGGGCACCGTCAATTGTGCGAGCAGGAAGAGGGACTTTGCCCTCGGCCTGATAACACCTTGACGTCCCCGGCACGGGAGATACGCAAGTATCGGTAGTTTTGTTGTTGAAGTTTGTGGGGGCACCGCCGCTGAAGTGAGCAGGCCGACGGTCTTTGCCCTCGGTCTGTTCGCCCCGCGACGTCCCCGGCACGGGAGATGTCGATTTTAGGTCCTTCCGACCCATGGGGGCACCGTCGTCGGAGTGGCCGGCCCGAGAGACTTCTCCCTCGGTCCGACCGCCCCTCGACGTCCCCTGCACGGGTGGGTCGGATTCCAGGCCGCGTTGCCTGGCTCTATGTCGGCGTTTGGAGCTAATCTTTTTTTTTTTTTTTTTTTTTTTTTTTATATTTGGTTCGCCAAATTGACGCCGGAAAAAAAAAATCTTGCGGCTCCTGGACCTGACGCCTCCCTCAGTCGCCAGATCATGCTGGCGGATCGGGGCTGTTTCAGGGCCTGGTTGCGGCAACTGCTCGTCTGGTCTTCTTTGCCAGGATGTTTTGGCATCCCACAAGTTGGCAAAGCTGTTTACGAGGTGAGGGCGTTCCCTCACCTCGTAAGGTCTGGGTTTGGGCGTGAAGCGCCGCTTGGGAAACGCAGACGGACGCTGCGTTCTCGTTCCTACGAGAGTGAGGGTGTTTAGCCCCTTCCAAGTAGAGGTGGTGCGAGCTGCTGGTTGGCTAACCACTGCTGCAGGTGTGATGTGGCTCGGAGTCTCCGCCGAGGCGGTTGTCCCAGCACACTGAGTGGGGGGGGGGGGGGGGGGGTTTAGCCCTCCCCCCCTGTTTTGTTTTTTGAATTTATTTTTGAGTTCCCTTTCTCCATGTCTTGTATCTTGTTTTAGTTCGTCCTTTTGGCTTCCCACCCTCCTTGGAGCCCGCAAACTGGGAACACGCCATGCGTGTTAGGACTACCAAAAGGATATAGAACCGCGAGGAGGGGTTATAGGCGCGACATCGGGATCTTGGTCTGTGGCCGGAGGCGAGGCGTAAGGGTAAAAACGCCCCCCCCGGACTGATCACATCCCGCGAGCCTTCAGCATAACCCTCCCCCGCATCCTCACGGCTCTAGCCAGCTTCCCTCTGACGGGAAACTTGACCGTTTACTCCATCTTGGCTCTAGATGGAGTCCACCGTTTTGCTTGAAATCAGGACCAAAGGGAGCGTATTGACGGGACCCACCCCGTCTCAACTCCCCAGGATTCCTTCATCCCCGCGTACGGCGCTCAACTGCGCAGGCCCTAGCGCAGGTGGACAAGGGTAGATCACTGATAGTGTCCACAAGCTACCAGTGCAACCGTTGTGCAGGCAGACCGTCTGGTAATGACCACTGGACTTTGATACCCAGTTGGTCACGACCCGACGTTGTCCATCTGAGAGGAGGGTTGGACGCCTCCTGCTCCACTTCCAGGTTTGCGCCCCTCCCTTCATACAGACAGGACTGTCTCCTGCCACTTGAGTGGGGTGAGGAAAAAAGGGGGAAGAAGGAGGGGGGGTGAGGGGTGTTGGAGTTGGTAGAGTTTGGATGTGCGAGCACCAAACACGTCCAGTCCAACGATGCAATCGTTAGCCTGTAGGCGTGGTTGGCGGTTGGGAGCATTGGAAGCCGGTGTGGGTGTGGGATGGGATTGGTTGGGCTGCTTACACTACTGTAGAAGTGGGAAGTTTCCTGTTGCGTCCAGTCCAAACGAAATTCGTTAGCCTGAAGACGTTTCAGGAAGGAACTAGGAAGGAAGTAGAATCGGTTAGGGAAAAGAGGAATGGGAGGGTACAGATGTAATGGCCCCGACACGCCAGTCCAGCGAAATCGCTAGCCTGAAGACGCGACTGGTGGCCGGTAGGTATATAGGATAGGTATGCTACAGGGTGCAAGTATGTGCAGGGTGTAAGGTCGTTCCCGAACACGCCCCGTCCGGCGATAAATCGCCAGCCTGGAGACGCGACTGGTGAACTTGAGGGAGGATTAGGAAAGAGGTAGGGTCCCGACTGACCGAGTTCGGTTACATCTGTTTCAGAGGGAACCAGACCAAAAACAGACAGCACCGCGCGAAGGTAACAGACCAGTCTTGGCTTGAGGATCATGGTAACTGTAGTACTACCCTCAAACCCATCAACCTAAACGTGGGTGGGAGGAACTCCCACGTTTAAGTGGGTAGGTAACATAAGTCACAATTTTAGCCTATGTTACCCGTCCACCGCCTTATCCTTATCGCCCGTCCCTGGTTCGGGCGAGATTGTGCCAAAGCGGTTCGCCAAAAACAGTCGGCATATCGCGCCTGGATCAGGGCCCGGGCTGTGCGCGACCCAAACGTGGGCCACCTCAAAGCAGCGTACAACCGGGCCACAAAATCCAGCAAGAGGGCCTTTAAGAGAGCGGATGCCCAGCGCGTTGCGCGGCTTGGTCAGGAGCTCACTTCCCATCCCACGGCCAGCCGTGGATACTGGCAACTGGCCAAAGCCGTGCAATCTAACTGTTGTCAGCCCTCGCTGCCACCGCTGCGTTACCCCAGATGGAACACTGGCTCACAAAGCCCAAGAGAAAGCGAATATGCTCGCAGACCTCTTTGCGGCTAATTCCCGGGTCGACGACACTACGCCTGACATTGTACTCAGGCAATGCGATGTACGGGCAGTGCTGCGATCACTCGACATGCGGAAAGCC
>CAUVZR010000093.1:0-20789 GCA_963556515.1 Nudaria mundana | reverse complement strand
AAACATTTAATTATTGCAACTAGTCTGTATGTTACATCCCTAAGTTCTATAATAACCACAATAAATTCAATATCTTATTATAAATAAATAGATACTCACTTGTTGTTAAAGCTTTAATAATTTATTACAGTAATCCAGAATAATATTATCAATATTAATGTCACTTTTAGGTTATGTACACGATTGACACTAAAATACCTTTCATCTATTACTGATAGGACAATCTGAGTTACTAGAACAACTTGTCTAGGTTTAGGAAATTAAAGGCACTAGTTAGGTCTAACAAATAATTTAGAATCACTATAAGATATTAACTTCACTTATTTAGGGTTGAAATTAGAAGCACTATTTAGGTCTTACATTATAGTTCTGAGCGCATAATCACAAAAAAGAGTCCGGTTTGCTATGACACAACGTAGAGTCCTACCACTAATCACTAGACGATCGATCACTTTGGCCAATCTTCAGTAAAAGTTCATATTAGAAGTACTTTATAGGTATTCTAAATGGAACTATATAGTTGATATACTATCATCTTATCAGATAGACTAGTATAATCATTTTAGACGATTATAATGCAGCTTTCCATGTATTTCAGATTCTCCGTCCAGAATTGAAAAAAAAAAAATATAATCCATGTTCAATTTATTCTAGCTATAATTCCTTCCATATTCTAGGTTTTCCTTCTTCTTAGTCTTTCTTTCTTTCTGTATTTATTTATAGTCCTTTCCTTTCTTTCTTCCCTCTTAGTTTATAGATATATATATTAGTTAGTTAGATAGTTTTAGTAAGGGGGTTTTTACAATTTGGTGCCGTGACCAGGATACAAGTGATTTGTATGGCTGTAGAATAGGTTATGCAATATTTGGATTATCACATACATATTTCATCATAGGTTATTCTTGAATCTGAAATCATTCAACATAATTAGTATATGCTAGGCTGCTTATGAACGTCGGTGGCTTAATAAAGTCACAATTTGTTGCTCGTGAAATGGTTGTGTTTACTGCGCTATTTAGGTTAAGTAGGTAAGTACAAGTAGGAAACTAAATTAGTTAGTCAAGTTGCTCGTATAATGTTTTCTCATCTTCATTAATAAATAACTCACCTTATTAAAATAATGACGAAGTAAATTATTCCTTTTATATCCAAACTAAGAACTTTTTCATAATTATAATATTAATTACTAAAATTCCTAAGCGGCAGCCATGGACCATAGAGAATATTAGTATATAATAGAGTTGTTGCTTTTAGCTAGAAAACTGACCATAGAGTAAATATTTAGAATTCTTGTATTCAATTTTGGCATATTGTGTATTATTTCAGGGAGATACTTCGGTAAGTACTTAATAAATTAATTCATTGATGTATGATACAGCTTTTTTATTATTATCTGTGTATTGTTACTTTACATTTTCTTTGTGTATTGTTGTGTTTATTTCAGAGCGGACAAAATTTAATTTTATACTATTTTATGTTTTGCTTAGAGAATCTGGTGTTTACAGTCAGTAATTGTTCTCATTTATATTATTCTCAAATAAATAACGATTACGGGGGCGTACAATTACTAATAAATTCAATTCAAATTGAGCAATACAGGTAATTTAACTTAATATCGAGCCCAATCGATATTCCAACTCGACGAATTTGACGGAATTGTCTTTGCCAAGTGTCAAAAACAATTCTCAATTGCCATATTGTAGTTAAGGTAGGCAGTATAGTCAAAAGACTTTAGCCTCCCGAACAATCTGTCATGTCATGTCAGTTGTCAAAGGTTTGACTTCAACATAGTAGCTGTCAAGTCAAATTGAACTTGGTAAATATATTTACGTTACCGTTACGAAGTTTTAAAAAGTTTATTATTTGTTTTAAATTAATTGTTTTACAAAATCGGGTCAATATTAGCGAATTAGTTCAATTAATTACGTAAAGAGTAATGCATTGCGTTCAGTGAAAGTTATGGAAGTGTGAAAGTTTGTTGTTGTGAAGTTTCAGCTATGAAAGTTGCCGGTAAAAATGTATGAGTGAGTTCAAATAGTGTGTTTATATTGGAATTACAATAAATACAGCGGTAAGTTGAATCATACATGTACTTACGTGTACCTATGCTACCATTGTTGCATAATACGGTAAAACAAAGTTATTGTCACGCTAGCTTTGACTTAGAAGTTGTACAGGGAATTTATGCGTTTACTATGAAGTAGATTAAAAATCATACTAGTTAAACTGCCTTAGCGCTCCTTACGTATATGTATGCCTAATAAAAAGTCTAGCCATTAGAATTACATATAACCTGCATTGAGTTAGATTAGGTAATTATGATATATATTAAAATGAATTGGATAAAACTTTCACAAGTATAAAATTAAATAACATAGGTATATACTTGCTATATCCTTCTTTACATAAAATGAAATAAGTACTTATTTAGATTTTCGTTACAGGACAACGTAATGAGTGATTTATAACTTAATCAGTGAAATACCTTTATCAGTGATTAAAATAAATAATAATAAATAAGTTGATTGTGATTTATAACTTTATCAGTGAAATACTTTTATCAGTGATTAAAATAAATAATAATAAATAAGTGATTGTGATTTATAACTTAATCAGTGAAATACCTTTATCAGTGAGTGAATAAATAATAAATAAGTTTGATTGTGATTAATAATTAGTTGAATAACTGTTATATCTGTGTCCATTAAATAATTACAAGTGTTAGTAAAATGAATCGAGCACCGAGAAAGAGATTGGCTAAAGCTTCAAATATCAATGCAGCAAGCGACAGCCCGAAACCAAAACGAAAGAAGATAGATCCGATAACTTATATGACTAAAATGATAAAACAGGCTGTGACCCCAATATGTATGAAATTGTCTCAACTAGAAGGGCAAATACGGTCTGCATCTTCTTCAGCAAGCAGTGGATCAACTGATCAGCAATTTCAACCTACAACCAACACCAATGCAATGAGACCTATTGAAGGTATGGGAGTTGTTTCTGGAGGTTACCCGTATTTCCAGCCACAACTAGATAAACCTAGGTATCCTGGGAGTAAAAAGAAACATCCTGTTACTTTTATAGAAGACCTTACAGCATATTTAAAGAAGATTCCTAGTGGGATGACAAATATAGATCTCATTATAGAATGTTTAGAAGGGGAGACTCGTGATTGGGCCAGACTTTATAAGGACAGGTGGATGCAGTTTGACGATTTTAAGAGGGACTTCCTGGATCATTACTGGGGAGAAACAGAACAAAATAACTTGCGTCGTAAGATAGTTCAAAACACTTGGGACGGTTCAAGAACGACTATGCAGGGACATTTTATTGGTCTATGTGGCCAATCAAAAATGTTAACGTATCCAATGCAAGAGAATCAACTCGTGGGGGATATAATACGCCATTTCCCGAAGGATGTACAGTTTGCTTGGTCAACTAGTAACGCTTCAACTATATTAGAGGCCACTGAATTTTTAAGGAAACTAGACAATATCAACATTCAACGGGGGCGCGATCTTCAAGACACTCCTAAGTCGTCTCTTCCACCATCACATCGGCAACATGCTTCTTCAGGTCGACAGTTTAACAAGAAATTCAACTATCAACGGCAATATCAGAAGAATGCAACGCAACGTGGTGATAAGGAAGAAAATAATGTATTGGTATCAGTAGTTAACGATGTTAGTGATAGGGAATCTAATAATTTAACCACTGTTGGTGACATGTGCTCCATTGCACCAACTACGACAGGAGCAAAGAGATTACCTATATCTTTACATATAATGTTGTCGATGGGGTGGAAGCCTGGATCAGGATTAGGTCGGCGTCAAACAGGAATCTTAAAACCAATTAGACATAATTTAGAATTCAATTAGAATTATACAATCTTGATTTTTTTGATTATCCTAATACAATCATAGAATTATTTAAGCTTAAGTCTGATGTAAATAGTAGTGATTTAATTAAAACAGTAGGGACAGTTAATTCATTGTTCGAGGAAGAAGACCATATCGTACCAGAGATACAACAAGAAGTAAAATCTGAAATAGTTGTTGGGGTGTTAGGGAAGAATGTAGTTAGCTTAGTCGATACCGGTAGTGATGTTACATGTATTTCAGGGACTCTTTGGGAATTAATATACTCTGAGCTTAAGGATAAAGTTCCTTTGCTTTCAGTTAGGTCAATTCAAGTTAAAAGCGCTTGGGGTGGGAAGAGTTCAAAAATTCAACAGATGACTATATTACCAGTTGAATTTAATAATATTACTATTGATACTAGATTTTTAATAATACCTAATTTAGTGAATCATATGATTTTAGGGTTTGATTGGTTATTAGCGAATAAAGTAATTATTCAATTAGAGAATCCACCCTTTGGGTTAGAAATTGTTAAAGATAATGTCAAATGTTCTATACCATTCTGTGAATATAAATTATTAAGAAGAATAACTACGGAACCTAGCTTTCCTGAATGTTTAAGTAAAATTAAAACCGGATTGCCTCTTCAAGAAATTCAAATTAATAAATTAAAGGAAGTCCTTAACTTACATAGAGAAGTATTTACTAACAAGTTAGGGTTGGCTAATTGCTATGAGCATGAAATTAAAATGACTAATCAAGCTCCAATAATTAAACGATCTTATCCTGTACCGTACGCATATAGACAAAAAATGGAGGACAAACTAACAGAAATGGTTGATATGGGCATAATAAGCCGTGGCTCTACGCCTTATAGCAGTCCACTAACGTTTACTATTAAGCCTGACGGTTCAATAAGGGTATTGTTAGACGCTAGGGAAATAAATAAACACATGATTCCGGAATCAGAAACACCAACAATGCAAATAGATGTCTTAAATTCCTTTCATGGGGTAAATTTCATTAGTATTATAGATCTAAATAATGCCTATTTTCAAATTCCTATATCCAAAGACAGTAGAAAATACACTGGGTTTACCTTTAATGGTAAAAGCTATTTTTATAATCGTCTACCGCAGGGCCTCCGCACGTCTGTAGGAAGCTTTAGTAGGGCTATAGATCTAATACTAGGACAGGAAGTACGTGATTTCTGTGTCAATTATTTAGACGATTTAGCTATTCTGACAACTGGAACTTTAGTAGAACACTTAGATCACATTAGTATCATTTTGAATAAACTAAAGTCCGCCGGTCTCACTTGCAATATAGAGAAATGTAAATTCATTTGTAAGGAAGTTAAGATGCTAGGGCATATTATCTCTACCGAAGGAATTAGAACGGATCCTGAAAAAATAGAATCTATTAAGAACTTTCCCGTACCTAAAAAGATAAAACACTTAAGGGCATTCCTAGGCTTGTGTAACTATTATAGGAGATTTATACCGAATTATAATGCTAGTATTCAACCATTATGTAGATTACTTAGGAAGGATAAGGCATGGTCTTGGGATCATGAGGCTCATCAAGCTTTCGAAGATCTAAAGGATAGGTTTTTACAAACTATCATGTTACATCATCCGGATATGTCTAGGCCATTTTACTTACAGACTGATAGTTCAGGAGTAGGTATAGCAGGAGTATTATTTCAGCGTGATGATCAGGGGGAAATGAGAATAATTGGGTTTTGCAGTAGGGCATTAAGAGGGGCCGAGCTAAGATGGACTGTAACTGAACAAGAGTTTTGGGCTATTATTTACTGTTTAAGGAAATATGAAACTTATGTTAGAGGCGCGCCGCGGCTGATTATAATTACAGATCATAAAGCTTTGACTTCACTACGAACTTGGAAATTATTCAATAGCCGGATAATTAGGTGGATATTATATTTAGAGCAATTCAATTATACAGTTGAACACGTTAAAGGAACTGATAATGTAGCGGTAGACGTCCTTTCTAGGTTTCCACCTGGTGGGACATGTGTACAAGATGATAAGGATAATTATCCCGAGATTCATTACATGGAATCCACTAGAAATAATAAATTGATAAGTGATTTAAAAAATATAGCATCTTTCCAGTCCAATGACAGTGAAATTAAAGAAATTATAAAAATTTTGAACAACCCAAGCGATATAACTATTAAAAGGAGATTAAGAAACATTGCACAACGTTGTCATTTCAAGGAAGGTGTGTTGTATTTTTCCACAGGGACCAATAAAGTAGTTACACATTTGCCTGCTGAATTAAGGGGACCTGTAATTTTGCAAATTCATGAGGAAATGGGACATCAAGGGGTACATAAGATCTTAGCATATTTAAGAGATAGATTTTATTGGATTGGTATGATAAAACTAGTTAAAGATGTTTTAAAGAAATGTCATATTTGTCAGTTATCTAAAAGCGATAATGTTAAATATGTAGGGGAATGTCAATCAATTGTAACCGAGCAAGTAGGTGATATAGTTATGGCGGATCTTTATGGTCCCTTACCAAAAGGAAAATTTGGTGTTGCTTATATTTTAGTAATACAAGATTCATTCAGTAAATTCATAAAGTTGTATGGTTTAGCTAAAGTCACATCGCAAGCAGTAGTAACTAAATTAAAACATTTTTCTAAAATAATAAAGCCTAAAGTAGTTATGACGGATAATGGTAGTCAGTTTAGTTGTAATACATGGAAAAATTCATTAAAAGATATGTCTATTAAGCCAATATATACAACAGTTCGCAATCCTAGACCTAATACAACTGAACGGGTTAATAAAGAACTAGGAAGATTGTTTAGGGCATATTGTCATAAGAACCACAAGGGATGGGCGACAATATTACCTCGTATAGAGTCTCTTTACAATAACACATTCCATGAGAGTACAGGATTCACACCTAGGGAAGTTCTTTTTGGTAATCCTAATCGTATGTCATTTGACAATTGTTTGCCAGAATTAATTAGAACAAAAGACGCTGACTTAGTTCGGATTAAAGTTAAAGAAAACTTAAAACAAAACAGTGTGAAACGACAAAAAACATATAACCGCTCACACCGTTTAATTAAATTTGAGATTGGAGAATTAGTAAAGATTAGGAAGGCTAATAAATCTGTAGCCCAAAAGAAGGTAATTAAGAAATTTGAACTCTTATATGAAGGACCATATATAGTAGCCGCTATACCATACACCAATGTATATACGTTGGTGGACCCTAAAACTAACATTATTAGAGGTAAATTCAATGCTATTCATTTAAATAGGTATTATAGGTAATAATTAAATTGATAAGATAGAAGTTAAACATGTGTTGTAAAATAATTCTCTATTTAAATTCTTCAATTATTAATAATAATTATTGATTATATATTCTTGACTTAGGTAAATACTAAATTATTTTATTCTTGTATAATACTTTAAAAATTAGTAAGAACTTAATTACAAATCATTGATTATATTTAGGGTTAGGTATTACTTCTAATTCTTATTAATTATAATTCTTAACTTAGGTAAGAAACTAATACCTGTAACTTGTATTTAAGATAAATATTTGAAAAAAAAAAAAAAAAAAAAAAAAAAACCGAACAAATGATGGAGTCGGGGAAGGCCCGTAGAAACCATTTATACTATGACCCGCGTACATTAAGTTACTTCAATTATTTATAATAACTTTACTTCAATTATAACTACATTATAAATTAGATTCATATAATTACCATTTTCACTTCGTTAATGAATGGTCGTAGTATTCAACTGACTTCTATGGAGGGGAGGAGGCGGCCTTCTCGGTATAAACAACATTGTTAAGCATTGTAGACATCCTTTATCAATTAGTAAATTGTAAATTAGTTTTCCGGCAAGTTCCAAACTAATTTAGGGGGCGGTTGTAACGGATCTCTACTCACACGAGTAGATCCGTATGATAAATTTATGTCTGCAACGCTAATTCTTCTTGAAGAAGACCTTCAAATTGGAAACATAAAATAAAGAATAATAAGATTCGATTGTTTTAATTCCCCTTAAAAAAATATCATTCTTAATTGAATAAATCTCATTTTGATATGATAAAAATTATTTATAACTGCCATCTGTTGGCAATTAACAATTACATTTAAAAATCAATGTCGGATACACTATATTCTCTAAGCAAATAGTACTTAGTTCATCCTATTATCACTAGATGGCGCTAGTTATAAATTTTAAATGAATCAATTTATTAAATTTTAATAATTTACTTATTTTCAGCATGTCTAGTTATTAAACGTAAGTATAAGTAAGAGACAGTACCTTAGGGGTGATTGGTTCATTAGTTGTCACTTTACAGCCAATGTAGAAGTAGAATTCATAAATCTGGAAATGCATATATTAGCTTAGGAAGGGAATGAAGGTTTATGTTGGATTTCAAATTATTGATAGATTGGCAATAATTGATGTTAGAATATTGATTGTGCCAGTACCTACGACTACCATTCAAAATATAACATTAAAATTCCAATTAATAATAAAGTTATGATCAAAAATATGAAAGTATTGAATAGAAAGACAGTCAATTTAGTCTAACTTAGACCCTAGGTATAATTTTGAATACAAGTTATTATTGATGTATGTATCTATTAAATAAGTAAATATATACTATGTATTATGTAAATTCAATTAGAATGCCAAGTACCAATTAAGTTATGTAGTAGAAACATTGAATCCCAAACATTCAAAATTCAGGATAAGTAAGCTATAAAAATATCTTAAAATTTCACATTTAACCAAAAGAATATGCTGAAAATGAGATAAATTCTACTCCTATAAGTTCATGAGGTATCACTGTTAGTTATAAACATGAGTTTGCTTAAGAATTGATAAATTCACATTATACTTAAAAATATTGGTCCAGTAACATAGTGAAAATTCAATCTGTTAAAACTATGCTAATGCCTGTAATTATTATGAAGTACTAACATATCTGAAGAATGTAGACTACATATAAACTAGAATATAGCAGGGAAGTAGGAAATATTAGGAGTTTAGTGGTAGAAAATAAAGATTAATTTACCAAAATTTTAACAATTCATTACAATTGGTTCTTCAAATTTGAGGTGTCCCATGATGAAGAGTGACAAGTTCTTATAAGTAGAATCTATGTAGATATCAGAATAATAGGTAGAAGCCAGATAAACATTAATTTAGATAGAAAATTCAGATTACCAAAATTAATAACTTCAATACAGATTAAAATGTTACAATATTGTATTGTTAGAATACATCATAGAGCCTTATATTCTTAGAAGTGGTTGAAATACATATCAGATAGGTTTATATCAAGTTATTATTGCTAGAAATAATATACATGTATGAATGAAATTTCTTGGCACTAAATTTAGATAAATAGTAAATTAATTGATATAACGTTGGACTTTTCACAATTCTTTAGAGATCGTACTAGAATATTCCAAAAACACTTATTCATAAATATTAATTTTATTAGAGAAAGATAATGAGGTAATCTAAACCATTATTATATTTATTAAATTTATTTAGAATTTAGGTACATTTGAATGGGTTCTGTATGTTTAGATTATATAATTAAGATTTAAAGTTAGTTAATGGTTATTGGAATTGTTGGAAGTGGGAAAGAGTGTAGATCGGTGTTGCTAGGTTATAGAATGGGTTTTACGGGAAAAGAACGAATGATACGGATATGGGAGGTGGTTTAGGAAAAGGTTATAAAAACGGGTGTGCGGGATTCTCGTCCTCTTTTCTCTGCGAATTATCATCAGTATCGGAACTCTTTGATTTTCGGAATTTCGTCGGTAACAGAACTCTTTTGATTTTCGGAATTTCGTCGGTAACGTAGCTCTTTGATTTTCGGAATTTTGTCGGTAACGTAGCTCTCTTTTCCTTTCGCATTTTCGACGGTATAACAAGCTCTTTTCTCTGCGAATTATCATCAGTATCGGAACTCTTTGATTTTCGGAATTTCGTCGGTAACAGAACTCTTTTGATTTTCGGAATTTCGTCGGTAACGTAGCTCTTTGATTTTCGGAATTTTGTCGGTAACGTAGCTCTCTTTTCCTTTCGCATTTTCGACGGTATAACAAGCTCTTTTCTCTGCGAATTATCATCAGTATCGGAACTCTTTGATTTTCGGAATTTCGTCGGTAACAGAACTCTTTTGATTTTCGGAATTTCGTCGGTAACGTAGCTCTTTGATTTTCGGAATTTTGTCGGTAACGTAGCTCTCTTTTCCTTTCGCATTTTCGACGGTATAACAAGCTCTTTTCTCTGCGAATTATCATCAGTATCGGAACTCTTTGATTTTCGGAATTTCGTCGGTAACGTAGCTCTTTGATCTCCTGGTTTTCAATAGTAACGTAACTCTGCTCGTCCTCTTTTGATTTTCGGAATTTCGTCGGTAACGTAGCTCTTTTCTCTGCGAATTATCATCAGTATCGGAACTCTTTTGATTTTCGGAATTTCGTCGGTAACGTAGCTCTTTTCTTTTCGCAATTTCGATAGTATCGGAACTCTGCTTGTCCTCTGAGTGGTCGGTATCACCTAGTGCGCGTTTCGACCGTTGACATGTGAGTATCTTAGGTACCTGCACAATACACCTACCCCTACAATTATTTATTATATATATGTATTTATTTTATTATACGCCTTTGTTTAGAGTCCTGGCCAGATTCTATTCAGAGGGATACACACATTTTACTCAAGCATTTATCGCTTCTAAGACTTCTGGGGATAGAAATGAATAGATATTTTATATCTATTGCATTTGGGAAAGAGATTGAGTCTGGTCTCTTGGCGATAAGTGTACGACATTACATACTAGTCCGCGCTATGAGACTAGCACTAATTTAAGTGATTCAAGATGCAGCTGCAGAGCAACGAGGAGTCGAGGAAGACGTCATTTGAGGTCAGATCTTTTCATCTATTAAAATCTTTGTGAATTATTTTATCCAAATACCCTCCATGTATTTACCAATGTCATGAAGTTTTACCCACATATTTTTGATAATTTAGAAATTGGTCACACCGTATGGACAGCGAACTGACGAATGATTTCTAGAGTTTTAGTGTGTAAACTGATGAATATGATAGAATTATGGTAAAATTTGTCTAAGGGCTCGGAATGCGTACATGAACGATAAAGTAAGGATAAAATCATGATTCAGTGTAATTGTCGTAAGACAAGCGTCCATTTTGTTCAGATTGAGGATGTGTAGGTGCGATAAATCCAGTGTAGTTTATAGACATCCAGCGTTATTTAAATGTTTTATATTGTCCTGGTAGTGCGTACAACATTCTAGGCACATTCTAGTTCAATGATTGTGACAGCATAATCGAATCTCCAGTGTCAATTCTAATTAGGTCTGTTAGCGCGTGTAGTAATGACTAAATAATCACTACTTAGCCAATTTTAACGAGATAATTTTGATGAAATCGTCTTGAACCGAAGTAGGAAGCGTGGTAGGAACTACCCGTAAATAATGGTCATATTATCATACTTACTACCTACTACATATCAACCTACCTACCTACCTAATTAATGAATATTGTGAATCGAAAAGTTGTCCAAAATTGAATATATTTACAATGCTGATTCTAATATCTTTATTGTATATTACCTACATACATATTATATTTCATACCGTTGCTTGACCACCCTGAACTAACCAGCGAATAACCTGAGGTGTATGAACAGAGTCATAAACCATTAGGAGGATTGATCTGAATTACATATACACTTTAGTGTACCTCATTCGCTATATCATTCCTGTAATGATTGGTAATCCTCGTCCGTAATCAGAAGCACCTAGGTGAGGTTGAAACAAATTATGTTAGCATACTTGAGTGTGTCTATATTCGCCAAATCTTTCATGCAATGATTGGTAAAACCAGTCCATTGTCGGAGCTATGCCTAGGATGGCATAAACTAAATTAATTTATATTAGTAACCTTTACTGTGTGATACCTAATTATATATTTGGTGAATCATGGTAATAGGTGAGGTAACTTGGTTCATAAGCCTGTGGGAATTCCTTCTTGAATTCATCTCGCATACCTTTATTATTGAAACCGCTAATGGAATGATAGTATCAGAATAATACTACCCCCCATGTGTTTTATTATAGGAATTTCCAATTTTGTAAGATTTTGGATAACGGATGGTTTGAGATGGAAGCATTTTAATCTTGGGTTAAATTGTTTCCTGGTATGCTGAACAAGCTTCAGTTGATATACATGAAGATGTAGCTGTATTTGCTCATCTCAGAAATCGATTAAATCTTGGTCTACTAAGCGTTTGGCGCTTGCATATTTTCAAGGTTATAACATACCTGGGTATCCTCCAGTCTACTCGGAGCTATGTCTCACCAGAGGAGATTGGAATTTATAAGAGAAACCTAAGTAGTTCTAACAGCCTGGTTCGTTTAGAACTCCGATATCCAAGTCAGACTAGCTTGATATTACTTGGCACAACAATGGAATATTGAGTGAACTCCTACCCAACTTACCCACTCCTTATAGTACTTATTCTGATCTATCCGTAGAATGTAAATAACAATTACATAATACATGTCAAGAAGGCTATTCTACATAGGTGAAGGTAATTATTCAATAAATACTATACAATAAATATGGTTGTTTTATTATACCTACTTTTCCCATTGTGGTCAAGCAAATGTATAAACTATAATCATAAAATCCATACTTACTTATCCCTTCATCCTATATTAATCCTACTCGGGTTACCAGAAGCTAATTCTTAAATACTTGTATCTATCTGCTAAAATAGTTCAGAATGGATTTATGTTACATTAATGATAACTATCTTGATGTATATCTGAGTGTTTGTGGTACGGACATTCATATGATTACAACTTCAACCACTTTGCTGGCATGGTTGCAACTTGGCTTACCGATGGTCCGGACTCTCTTGGCCTAAGGGCAAGACGAGATAGACTGTATCGTGTATTGCTGATTGTATTTCATGGGCAGCCCTTGTGAATTTGAGCACTGCTCCGGACTCACTGGATTTCCTTGACTGGACCAGATTGAGATAGAGTTGATGTATCATTGGATCAGGGTTTCTACGGTAGATGTATCCTCGGATCTTCTACAATTCGTCATTTTATAATTCATGAGACTGTTTGTATGAACATGATCTCAGATATACCAATAAGCTTTGGAGGTTCTTGCCAAGCATAACTCCTAGCTGAACTATTATGGCTATCACTGGGTATACTTACCTATTGATAATATTAACATCAATTTTGTGGATCTGGAACTCGTTCTAATCCCTTCGTGATCAGCTGTTCAAGCTGCTTCATCATCCAAAATTATCTTCACGAGAGAATATGGTGTATGGATTGATTCTCAGTCAGCCTCTGCGTGGCTGGGGCAGTGAAGGCTATTTCCAACCCCACATTGATACCTAATTACCTACAGTCCATTACCCCTCCTAATTATCATGACCATTCGGTAAACATTTAATTATTGCAACTAGTCTGTATGTTACATCCCTAAGTTCTATAATAACCACAATAAATTCAATATCTTATTATAAATAAATAGATACTCACTTGTTGTTAAAGCTTTAATAATTTATTACAGTAATCCAGAATAATATTATCAATATTAATGTCACTTTTAGGTTATGTACACGATTGACACTAAAATACCTTTCATCTATTACTGATAGGACAATCTGAGTTACTAGAACAACTTGTCTAGGTTTAGGAAATTAAAGGCACTAGTTAGGTCTAACAAATAATTTAGAATCACTATAAGATATTAACTTCACTTATTTAGGGTTGAAATTAGAAGCACTATTTAGGTCTTACATTATAGTTCTGAGCGCATAATCACAAAAAAGAGTCCGGTTTGCTATGACACAACGTAGAGTCCTACCACTAATCACTAGACGATCGATCACTTTGGCCAATCTTCAGTAAAAGTTCATATTAGAAGTACTTTATAGGTATTCTAAATGGAACTATATAGTTGATATACTATCATCTTATCAGATAGACTAGTATAATCATTTTAGACGATTATAATGCAGCTTTCCATGTATTTCAGATTCTCCGTCCAGAATTGAAAAAAAAAAAATATAATCCATGTTCAATTTATTCTAGCTATAATTCCTTCCATATTCTAGGTTTTCCTTCTTCTTAGTCTTTCTTTCTTTCTGTATTTATTTATAGTCCTTTCCTTTCTTTCTTCCCTCTTAGTTTATAGATATATATATTAGTTAGTTAGATAGTTTTAGTAAGGGGGTTTTTACAAGGGAAAAGTGGGGTATTTGGGAACACCTAACTTATAACCCTGTAAAATATTAAAAGAAAGTCATAAGTGTAATCAACTTTTATTGCAACATGAACGTTACTAATCTAGCTACAAAGTAATTAACTTAAAACTCTTGGAAATAAACTTTATAATTAAAAAAACAGAGAAAATAAAATATATTGCCGTTCGTATTTACCCGATATCGTGTGGGGTAATTGAGATCAGTCCGCGGGGGAAATACGAATAATATGGGGTAATTGCGAACGACATACTTAAGTCTTATAAGTACTATAATTATTTAGTTTGGCACAAATCACAGACGTAACCCCTACTGCATTGGCCGCTGGTACATTTATCATGTGCCCAGTTGTTGCAAATGACGCACATGATCCAATCTTCTGTGGGTGGAGATTCATATTTTTCATTGCAAAATATGCAGAAATACTCTTCATTTTCATTTCCTTCAAACACCTTCTTTAAATTCCTGACCTCTTTCCGCTTAAGTTGTGGCTTCTTTTTTGCAGTTTTAGTATTCTTTTTTGTTACAAACTTCTCTTTCTTAATTTTCCTTTCAACTTGTCTTTTCTCTTTTTCCTCTAATTGATGTTTTATAGGTGTACTAGACAAAATCTGAGAATGTTTTTTATTTCGTCTCTTGGAATGAATTGTTTTCGGAATGACAGGTACGTTAGTTATTTCAGAAAGAAGCACAGGAACTGATGGAGGAGTAGTATCAAGGGTATCCATAACAGTTTGATTTTTAAGATCAGAAGCGGCGGCATTTTGACTCTGATTGTCAATAGGTTCACTCCGTTCACTCAAGCTTTGCTCAGCTGGAGTTTCACGCATGAAAGTACTTGAGTCTAAAGTTTGACTGATGCTATATTCATCTGATAACATATTTTCAAAGCATTCCTTAAACTTGTCAGTGTCCATAGGATATATTCCAGATACTTTAAATCCACTGAGAGCTTTGCTAATGTTAGCTGTTTTATTATATGCATTGGTAAAAAGCTCTCCCACTTCGTATTGGGTGATTCGTTTGCCAGGATGGTTTGCCATGTAAAGTTCACACTCTCGATTGTAGGCCATCTTCAGTGAACTAAAGAAAGTCAAGTCCAAAGGCTGCATTTTGTGAGATACGTGAGGTGGCAAGGAAAGAACGTGCAAGTTATTTTCTCGATAAAGTTTGTATGCTCCCAGGCTAATGTGACTCTCGTGATTATCTAGTATTAACAAGACTGGTTCTTCTTTGGTAGGTTTTACATAAGAAATAAAGTGTTGCAGATAATCAACAAATATGGACTCGTTTATCCAACCGGAATCAGAAACGGTAGCAATCATATCGCTATTACAGCCTTTTAGCAACAGTTCACTCATTCTTTTTCTTTTAAAGATGAACATTGGAGGTACATATATTCCATTAGCACTGACAGCACAAACAACAGTTGTGGTGACACCTCTTTCTCCACTTGTCGCTTTTGCTACTTGTTTTAAGCCTCTTGGAGCTAAAATTTTAGAATTCTTCTGAACAGTACTTATACCTGTTTCATCAATATTAAAGATACGATGACTAGAAAATTTGTGCCTTGTTTGGAGGCTTTCTAGTTGGTCAAAAAACATTTTGACTTCAGTGGAGTTAAAAGCTGTAATTCGGTTAATTGACGTAGCTTCTGGAGTGCGTAAACTGATGGAGGGATGTCTAGACATGAAAGAATAATACCAGTCTTTGCCTGCTAACTGCAAGTCTTTGTTGAAACTATGTTTCAATTTGTTAGCTTCAGCAAATGTGAAAGCAATTTTTCGTAGTGACTTTGGTGTTATGCCATAAAAAGATTCACAGCAATCGAGTATATATTTTTCTAACTGGTCTTCCTGATTTTTATTAAAGACAGTGTACCGACCTTTTTTTGGCTTCATAAAAACTTCTTGCTTAACTTGTTTAAATAGTGTTGTTTTTGGTACTGAATATTTGATCGCTGCTTTGCCCAAAGTAAGCTGTTTACTTCTTACATCTTGTATTGCACGGCGAAGATTTTCAATGTCGTATCTCGGTGTGGTTTTTCTTTCGTAATGTCTAGGCATCTAAAACAATATCAAATATTAGAACACTTTACATGATCAATTAACTATTGGGTTAATTAGGAACGTTCACATTTACCCTCCTGATGCCGTTCCTAATTACCCGAACTTGGAAAGTTGAAACAAAATGACCGTTACTCGCGATATTATTGACGGTGAACTTAAAACTACATGGAATTTATAAACAGATAGTACATATAAGATGGCAACAAAATATGTTGTCATTAACCTCAAAAATATACGTTTTACGCTGATTTTTACTTACGACATAAATTGTAACAAAATTACGTAAAAGATAGTTTGACTCACCGTGACGAAATGCGTGCGTCTACTCACTCACACTGTTGCGCGCATACTAAGGGACGGCAAGCGCATCGGCTTAGATGTGTGCGGGCGGTGTAGTGCGGGGGGTGTATTTGATATTCAACTGTTCTCAATTACCCGCCGTTCTCAATTACCCTACCTTCCCCTAATCTAAATTAGAATAAAGACTATTTAATTCCACGCAGATGTGGCGCTTTCTTTCTTCTTTCTTCTAATACCACAAATCTATACGAGAGCGTATTTACCACTTTTTTACCTAATCTGAATTTTTATTACAATTATTTTATTCTTTAGTGACGTTGCTACATAAATCTAGTTCCAATACATAAATTGTGTCTATTTTATCAACTCCTATAGACTCTCATCATTATGTTACAACGGAAATATTCCAGACACGATTGCGGAAATGAAGCGGCACGCCCAATAAGTCGCGTTACTTCATAATTTAGCTATCAATTTGGAATTTGTTGGTACATTATATTGATGGAAATGGTTTTTTCAAATAGCAAGTTTATTATTTGCTATTTGCAAATATCAATGCTGCTTATATTATCAAATTGAAACGACGACTAAATTGAATTATTCCTGGAATTTCAACCTAAAAATATGGTATTTTGTACATTACTAGCCCGCGGGTTCTTTGAAAAGGCAAAAACCGTCGTTAAGAACCACTCTATCCATTGGTGACCGCATCAAAATCCGTTGCGTAGTTTTAAAGATCTAAGCATAAGAACGGGTGACTTTGTTTTATAATATGTAGTGATGGTGATACGTATAGTACATGTAATAGTGATAGTGACAATATTTTAGTAAGGACAAAAAACACTGATTTAATATTGGTTACATACTCCCTACAATTTATGATTTTGAAGATGTTGCTAAGTTTATCTCTCAATAAAACGCTCTACCAGTAAATAGATATGACTGTAATTTGGTATATCAATAGTAAGATAAACTGGCAGAAGATATTATCTCGCCCCAGGAATAAGTTTCTGTGCACAAGACAAACCACACAAGAAAGACTAGTACTTAATTCATTTTAAAAAGAAATGTAAACTAAGAATAGACTTAAAAAACATCCCATTTCGGAGGGAATTGGCTATAGAAAGAGAAGATTACAAGTAAAACTATTAGCCATACAAGAAAGTAGTTCTTCAGTTGAGTAGTTATCGTTAAACGAAATGCTTACATTACCAACTTTATCTAACTACAACGAAGTTTGCAATCGTGTGGTAATTAATTTACAAATCTTCACAAAGAGATTTACAACTTAAAAGTCTTTCAATAAAATTGATTTTCAGTTGCTACAAGGAATTCACTGAAGGTATTTACTTGATTGATAACGTTTAAGACTCAAATACGTAGTTAAATCAGTTGTTGTTTCTGATAAGAGTGTTATAAACAAGTTAAATAGTTCTGGTCCAAGTAAAACAATGGTTGGTTAAGTCCAACAGCCTTTCAACGATAACTTGTTAAAATGATTCACGATATTAAAGCTATTTATGGCAGTCGTTCAAAATTTATTACCTTGGTAAGCTACTATACTATAATACTAATAGTACTATAATTGTAAAATCGTACTTAAAACGAGTCATAATAATTAAATACGTAGGTATAACCTAATGTGTATCAGCTTTCTGTCTATGGCACAAAGCTTCATAACTAACCATTTTTCTGGCCTGCTGAAAGAGATTCCTTTAGGAATAAGTAATGCCCTTGTACTAACTGCTCACTGTTCTCTTTGTATTCTCCTTATTGTTTTATTTTTCTCTGTGTGTTGTACATAAATAAATAAACAAAATAAATAAATAATGAATAAATAAATAATTTTTTTGATGGAGTTATATTATTTGAATACACGTCAAAAATTTACAAAACAGCCGACTTCAAATTACCAAAATGGGACCAAATAATTGTCAGAATGGGATCAAATTTAAATAGGACCAATTGGGAAGTAATAGCTTCTATTTAAAAAGTATCAGTTCACCCAGACCAAAGTTATGAGGTAATAATATAAAAAATTTGTCGAAATGAGAACCTTCTCCTAAATAAACTTTTGGAAGTCGGTCGCAATCTGTAATCGAGATAGTTTTAAAGATCGAAAGAATCATTTTCAAACGGTTATTTATGTACTCAATTTAGTATTTTTATAATATTGCTTGAAATGAAATTGTAAAATTTTGACATTCATATGTGCTCTTTATGTGCCTAAACTGAATAAACTAAATTGATTATCCACTGAGACTTTTCCTAACTCAGTTGGGGTTGCCTTTCCAGTCTAAATGTTTTGCGGCTGAACTTCAATATTTTACGTAAAGCAACTACCCTCTTGACTTCCACAACCCATTAACGATATCTAAGTTTTGCGGTGGCAACCAGTCGGATTTTTTACAACTGCGCTCTCCGAGGCACAGAATTGTATCGTTCACAAGACAACAAATTTACAATGAATTTTGTACTTAGGTACACATTATAAAAATGCCAAATTTATTTGATACAGATAACTGTTTATGATTTAAGTCAAAACCCCTTACTCATAATGAAACGCTATTATTGACTAAAAACCTTATTAGTTAAAAACTTTCTGTTTAAAATATTAAGAAAGAAATTATAAATAGATCATTAACTAACTAGATCATTAGCTAACCTTAATAGCGCGATCTAGAAATTATGGATATAAATATTTATTTTTGTATTTCAAAGCAATGGCTTTGAAATACAAAAATATATAATTCTGTTTAGATCCAGAAGAGCTCAAGAGAATCTTCTGTCTCTGTAAGGTGTACAAAAGCACAGATTGTGTCCCTTTTTATGACAATCGGTACCTATTTTAAACCTCTTCTGATAACTCATTATGAGTAAGACCGTAAATCTCGTCTGTCTTTGAACAGTCTTGAAAATAGTTTAGTTTTTAATTTCTACAAAGATTGCACATTCTTTTGTACAAAACAACTTTTATTAAAGTTAATACAAATATTTTTCTCTCCAGCTCCAAAGTTTATTTGCTAATTGCATTCCAAATCTTACAAATTTAATTAAAAAACTTGAATTTTAAAAACCAAGAATTCTCTTTGAAGATTTTTGAAGTAAAATATCTGAAATTCAATTTCATTAAAAAGGAAACATGATTATATTTCATCTTATATTGATATTTATTTAAAAGCAGAAAAAATAGCTGATACCCGCTGCTTTGCTCACGTGGAAAAGTATTTTAGTTGCCTATTCTTCCCACAGTAACACTCACGGGATAAAAAATAGTACAAATAATCTATTTTTTTTTTAATCAAGTTTTTATCATCATAATATCGCATTGTCATGCGACTTACATACGTGGGCAAGGTTTCAGCTCAATCGGAAACCGGGAAGTGTGTTAAATTTAACTTGCAAGATTTGATTACACACGGACTGGTGAAAATAAATGAAAGCTTGTAAATCTTCGTCGTCTGTCCAACCTGCTGGAGAAAAATCTATATATAGAAATGGGGAATGTAATTTTTGTCCCCCCTTAGCTCTCGAGAACTGCTTATGCTCCAATGATGGTTGACCCCTCTAAGCATAGTCCTCGATCTGGAGGCAAGCCAAAAAATTTTACCTAGCCCTAAGGGGTCAAAAGTTATAGGCCAAAACCTATGGCTTGGTGCGGCGCAAAGCACCTCGCATGACATCGTACTAGTGTTACCAGAATGAAATACTTTTTCATACTATATTTGTTACCTTATATCTTTGGACTGGGTGAACCAATTATGTTTTTTTTTAATTGAAAGCTACTACTTCCCAAGTCCCTTTTCAATTTAGTCCCATTCCAACAATTATTTGGTCCCATCTCGGGAATTTGAAGCTGGTTGTTGTGTGAATTTTAGATGTGTATTTTTCTCATACAATTTTTACAATATAATTTACAAAAACTAGTCTTGGGCTGACATCACTTTTCATACTTACAGATAAATAAAGAGAACAAACAAAGTTCTCAGAAAGCGGGGCTCATCCCCTATCACGTGGTATTTGTTTTTTTTTTATAATTCTGCGAGACTGCGGCCGCTTCCATGTCCATTGCTGAGGCGTCTCTGGTACACATCATAAGGTATTTCCAGTGTCGCACAGCGGACTTTGGCCACCTGTGTGACCTCTTCGGGGATCAAGTGGTACTTATTAAAATATACATCTCTTTCCCATTGGTGTAGGCAGAAAC
>CAUVZR010000092.1:0-35545 GCA_963556515.1 Nudaria mundana | reverse complement strand
CCGGAGGTAACGGGAAGCATTGAGCCGCTAGCTCAGCGCCGAACAATAGCTTCCTTGGCCCCATTCTACCGTATTTACCACGGCGAGTGTTCTGAAGAGCTCTTCAATCTGATCTCACCCTCTTCCTTCCGATCCCGAACAACGCGTGCCGGGCAGAGATGCCACTCCCACACAGTGGATAGCATGTTCGCGAGAACCGATCGTTTTAGGCGTTCGTTTCTCTGCGAGCGATAGTGGCCTGGAACGCCCTGCCTGTGCACGTGTTTCCTCCCACATATAACCCTGGGTTCTTTAAGCGGAGCGTGAAGAGGCACATCAGTAGGTCGTCAAGTTGAGAGCCACTCTCTATAGTATTGTGTGCTGTGAGAGTGGCCCACAATCGCTAGACGTCGTCACGACTTACCACCAGGCGGGCGGAGTCAATTTGGCGAACCCAATATAAAAATAAAATACGAATCACTTTTAGAATTCTTGATTTAATAAATACATTCACATTATTTAACTGCAAAAACTACCGCGGGATAAGTCTGCTCAGCGTCGTCGGCAAGTTATATGCAAGGGTTCTGATTACTAGATTGACGAATGACACTGATGACAAAATGTGGGATGTGCAAGCTGGATTTAGGAAAGGAAGAGGATGCATGGATCAGGTCTTCTCTTTGCGCAGCATTGCCGAAAAGTTCCTGGCAAAAAGACAAAAGGTCTACTGCGCTTTTGTAGACTTAGAGAAGGCGTATGATAGATTGGTGAGGAGCGAATTGTGGTCAGCGCTGCCCATTTATGGAGTAAGCAGCAATCTGATACGAGCACTGCAATCACTTTATGAGGGTTCCAGTGCTTGTGTCCGCATAAACGGGACTTACACGGACTGGTTCGGTATCGAACGAGGCGTCAGGCAGGGCTGTGTAGCGTCACCAATGCTGTTTAACCTATACATGGATAACTGTCTGAAAGATCTGAAAGCGAGTGTGTGTGGTTTAAGAATGGATGAATTGACCATCAAGTGCCTCTTATATGCTGATGACCAGGTAATACTTGCGTCATCGGCGGAGAAGTTGCAGGTGATGGTTGATATTATGAATGAGTCTTTGAAAAGGAAGGAAATGAAAGTGAACGCAATGGTATTTGAACGAGACGAAAGTATGTCGAACTGTGCGATTGTTATTGAAGAAGAGAGAGTGGAGCAAGTGAAAGATTTTGTGTATTTAGGGTCCAAGTTTACAAGGGATGGAAGATGTGACGACGACATTGAAAGAAGAGTTATGGCAGGAAATCAAGTGAATGGGGCTCCGCATAACTTTATGAACAGTCAGAAGACTTTCCGGAGGGCTAGGCTGGCTGTTCATAGAGGAGTGCTGGTCCCTACACTTATGTATGGAAGTGAATGTTGGGTTTGGCAGAAGAAGCATGAAAGTAAAATAAACGAAGTGGAAATGAGAAGTTGAGAAGTATGACTGGGGTGACATTAGTTGAGAAAGTGAGGATCAGCGAGATACGAGAACTTTGCGGTGTATCACAAGATGTAGTGAGTAAGATAGAAAAAGGGATGCTTAGATGGTTCGGGCACGTAGAAAGGATGGACTGAAAGAAGATTGACGAAACAGAAACATAAGGCGGGTAAGAATGGACAGGCAGGTAAGGGTCGACCTAGGCGAACGTACTTCGACCAAATCGGAGATGTTTTGACCAAAGGCCAGGTCAAGAGCACCCAGAACCGGAGAGCGTGCATGAAGATAGTTATGAAAGTGAAGAAGCGAAAGAAGTATGCCAGGACCGTAGCAAGTGGAATTCCATAGTCTCTGCCTACCCCTATGGGAAAGAGGCGTGACCATATGTATGTATGTACATTATTTATTTTAGTTGTAGTCTACCCTATTTTTGTCAACAAAGTTACTGCGTACATTGCGATAGCGAGCGATTATTATCTCTGTCCTTATCACTCGCAGTAATGACGTGACGTGTCGTGTTGAGGAGAGCTGTCGTTGCGTGTTTCATGGTACAGGTAAACATTTAGTAACGTAGTGGTCAACCATTTGTCTATTGTCATAAATTCGGAGTCTTCCAACGAATAATTTATGTCTAATACAGACGACAGTGATTAGATTAAACAAATAAAATGTAAGCCTCAAAAAAATTTGTTTACATTTTTCTTTCGTCTCGGTGGCCTTACTTTATTTATTGGCACGCCCGGTCTGACGCGAATCTTATTGGCAGATCCAGCCAATGAGAGATCGTTTAGTCCGTAGAATCTTATTTGTGGATTCGGAAATCCGCCAATGATAGTTCTTTTTTTTTTTTTTTTTTTTTTTTTTTTTTTTTTTTTTTTTTTTTTTATCTTTGAAATTTTCAGAAAATTATTTAGATTCGTCAGAAGTTGGTGTGACTCTACCGAGGGTTCCAAAATGCAACGAGACTGAGAAGAGCCCTCAAGAAACTCAGCTCGGCTTTTTTCAAAATATTTCATCTTAAATCTAATACAGAGTTATTTAGAAAGGAGCAATTCGTTACGTTGTTACAACCAGGCCGCCTTGTCATCTAAGAAATCATTAATACTATAATAAGCTTTATGGCACAATTTACTTTTTATTAGTTTTTTAAATTTATTGACAGATAAATTTGCTATTTCGGTTGGCAATGTATTGTACATTCGAATAAAGTTCCCCGCAAAAGAATTACTCACTTTATGAAGCCTAAATTTAGGAACAGCCAGTTTATCCTTATTTCTTAAGTTTAGATTATGATTATCACTATTTTTCACAAATTTACTTTTGTTCTTGTGGGTATACAATAAAATTTCATAAATATACTGTGAATACACTGTAAGGATGTTAATATGCTTAAACTTATCTCTTAATGACTCCCGAGACCCCATTCCATAGATAGTCCTGATAGCCCTCTTCTGCAACACAAAGATGCATTCAATATCGGCAGCGTTACCCCACAGTAGTATGCCATATGTCATGATACTGTGGAAGTAGCTGAAGTAGACAAGACGCGCCGTTTTAATGTCTGTAAGTTGTCGGATCTTTTTGACAGCATAGGCTGCTGAACTAAGCCTGGCCGAAATTTTCCCGATATGAGGCCCCCATTGCAATTTGGAGTCTAACGTTATGCCCAGAAAGACAGTGTCATCGACCAATTCTATTATATCATCCCTAACCTTAACACTGGTTCGCAAGTCTATTATCTATGTGCGGATGTCCGATAGCTGTAAAGGCTTCACTCATTGATGACTTAGGCTGCGTTTCCATTGACGCGGAGCTGGGCGGATAGAAAATAAATTCCATAATCTTATAAATTGTAATTACTTGTTTATATTAGACGAAATAAGCTGAAAAACTAATTAACGACTGACAAAGATTATTTTTTTTCGATTCAGTTTCATAATAAGTAACTGTAGTGTATAAATAACAAAAAGGGAATTAATGAATTTAACTAATTATAATATTATGCCAAACTTTTTGCGGGTGTCAAAGTTCTTCCGCTTTCATTACTATTTTCATAACGCTATGTCGCTACGTCTACTATAAGATAGCCGTGTTTCAAGTGACGGAATTAGTTGCTAAAACTGCGCGTCATTAATTTATTTTTATCTTATGGTTAATTTTTGGGATATGAAATTATTGGCTACTAGCTGATCACCGTGACTCCGCCCGCGAGATATAGTTATCTCGGCCCTGATTCCCGTGGGAATACATTACCGAGAATCCAAATAAAAAAAAAGAACAGTACATACACGAAATGAAATGTCATGTGTAATTATGTAATTATATTTATGACAAAACAATGATACCCTGTGAAAATTAAAAACATTTTTGGGCTTATCTCCTCTATCCCAATCAAAAGAAAAAATTGTATTCAATCAAGGGATTCTTGTACAAGTTTCATAAAGATCGGACCTCTTATATTATGTCCATAAAATGAGCCGAACAAACAAGATTGTTATTTTTTGGATCAAAATATTCTTCTCGCCGTGCTAGGGCAATAATATTTTTCCATTGTGCACAGTGTACTGGATCCCGAGGAAAACTGAAATAGATGTTGGTTCATATAACGAAAAAAAAAATCATAAAGAGCCAAGGCGTCTCCACTATAATCTTTGTTCCAAATAGTTTCATCGCTATCGGTAATCCGAATAAATCTGAATGGTCATTTTGTCATATATATATTTATGAAATTTTATTGTATACCCACAAGAACAAAAGTAAATTTGTGAAAAATAGTGATAATCATAATCTAAACTTAAGAAATAAGGATAAACTGGCTGTTCCTAAATTTAGGCTTCATAAAGTGAGTAATACTTTTGCGGGGAACTTTATTCGAATGTACAATACATTGCCAACCGAAATAGCAAATTTATCTGTCAATAAATTTAAAAAACTAATAAAAAGTAAATTGTGCCATAAAGCTTATTATAGTATTAATGATTTCTTAGATGACAAGGCGGCCTGGTTGTAACAACGTAACGAATTGCTCCTTTCTAAATAACTCTGTATTAGATTTAAGATGAAATATTTTGAAAAAAGCCGAGCTGAGTTTCTTGAGGGCTCTTCTCAGTCTCGTTGCATTTTGGAACCCTCGGTAGAGTCACACCAACTTCTGACGAATCTAAATAATTTTCTGAAAATTTCAAAGATAATAAACGTTATTTTATTTTATTTTATTTTATATTTTGTTAGTACATTATTCAGTGAAAATGAAATGGTCTCTTTCTTTTTACTGAGCTTGGGATGAATTTGAAAGAGACAGATAGATACTTCGGTATTGGACTGGATTGCAATATTTACTTTTGTCTTTTAATTTAAACAAAAGCTTATTTACGGAAAATATGATACACCGTCTTCAATTTGCTTTTTTTTCGTAGTTTTTACACGTTTTTACAATACAGTACGGCATTGTGCAACGTGTTGTCGTTCAGTTGTCAAAATCAAGACTGGCGCGCGATTGTTTCTCTTTTAGCGTTTTGTTTCTCTTTTAGTTCGGACATTTTTGAGCGATGAATCAAAATCCATTGTATATAAAATCATTGCTTGTAACCATCATATCTTTCGATTGGGTAACCGATTTTGTTTTTATTTTAAATTGCAAGCTACTGCCCATTTGAAGGTCCCATTTCGGTAATTTGCAGTCGGTTTTTTGTTTAAATTTTTGTTTGATTTTTTTTCTTCTATTACAGGTATATCAACAAATCTATTTTTTGTATCACTGGTGTTTGTTTTGAGTTGGTATCACCTTCAGGATGGATTACCAGAATTTGTTAAAGTAAGTACCAATATTTACTATCATCATCCACAGAGCTTATTCCCAACCCAAATAGGCTCGACTTTCCAGTCTAACAGCTCGCGGCTGAACTTTGATATTTTCCGTAAAGCGACTGCCATCTGACCTTCGCAACCCATGGGCGATATCGAGGTTCTGTAGTGATGAGGATCTTGTTTTAGGGCTTACAATGCCCTATACGACGCGACAACATGCCGGAGATGCACGGAGGGGTCTCAATCTATATATAGAAATGGTGAATGTAATTTTTGTCCCCCTTAGCAGTCTCTCGAGAACTGCTTATGCTACAATGATGGTTGACCCCTCTATGGATAGCCCTCGATCTGGAGGCAAGCCAAAAGATCGAAAATTTGACCTAGCCCTAAGGGGTCAAAAGTTATAGGCCAAAACCTGGTGATGGTGGTGATGGGTCACCATGGCTAAGACCGGCCTGGCAACATGATGCTTAACCGTTGCAATGTGTTACGAGTATGCAGTTGCATTACGCATCCGCATTTTGCCATAGGTTTTTTCGGCTCCACGTAACCCTTTAACTTGTATTTACAGAACAAATTACGTCCTATGGTTAAATCTGAAGTGATGTCAGAAGAGGACAAACTAATAGTTGGTAAACTGAAGTTAGAAAGAGAAGGTGAGTTGAAGATGAGTATTGGAGCAGATAGTGAGTATATAATACAGGGTGTAACATTCATATGGGTCAGTATGGGTAGGTCTGAAACTATAAGACATACGAAGATCTGTTCTTAGGAACCATGTCATCGGTTTTAGTAAAAGTAAAGTCTGCATTTACAGATTTAAAAAGAACTTGTACTTAGCTCAGAAAGGTTTGAGACACTGGGGTCATGGGGTCCGAATCGATGCTTCTCGAAAACTGGCTATTTTCTGGCCCAAAGAATAAATATCGCCATCCTACGTGGCAACACAGCCAGCATTATGGCGGGCCTTTTTGAAAAAAATCTTCTATTTTTATTTACCTACTAGCTGTTGCCTGCAGCTCTGCCTGCGTGTTATAGTTTTGTTGATCACCAGTTACTGATTTATTATGTATAGCTGTTACCCACAGCTCCGCCGGCGTGGTACTTTAGATCGACATAACTTTTTTATTTATGCACCGATTGAAATAAAACAAACCTTAAATTTTAAGTTGAATAAACCACAACGCATTATTAAAAACCGCATTCAAATCGGTTAAGCCGTTTCTGAGATTAGCGTGTTCAAACATTCAGACAAACAGACAAAAATTCTAAAAACCATTGTTTTGGGTACTATTGCGTGCATAAAGCCCCCCTACAACAGTTTCTCTATTATATCTTCGATATATAATATATATATATATATATATACCTATATATATATATATATACAACGTGTTTCAGTGTTTCATATTAGTGTGGTCATATCTCAAGGTTGCATTGGGTAGGGCCTAAATAATATATTGCGCGGGGTCTTTAATTAATTTAATAAAATATTGACTTATAATGACGTAGTCGATAAATTTTCCTTTTTATCGATAGCTCATTGAAATTAAGCTCTAAGACTGCACTACAAAATAAACATATGATTAGAATGAACTCTAGATTTGACCTCAAGTAGGTTTGCCAAACAGTGAAATAGATTCGGACAGTCTCGTTGTTACTCAAAATTTTAACCAACAGATAAAGTTACTTTATCAATAGTTATCATACAAAATAGTTTCCGAATCACAACTTGGGGTCAAAATAAAGAGTGCCTACTCAAAGTTATTTTTGAAGTTTTTCTATGAATTTATGTATCACGTGATTGTCGTGAATGTCACAACTCACACGTAATTTGTTGTCAACCTACTCAAATACCAGGAGCAACGCATTTGCTGTCGAAGAAAAGAGAAGAAACATTTGTGTTCTTGTCTTCCTTAAATTTACACTTTTTATAAATTGGTTCCGCACAGATATTTAAAATACAACTGCTGTTTGTGTAGAAGTTTATGTTGTAGCTGTTGAGAACGCTGGTGGGTATAGTAGTATGTAGGTATTCAGTTTCGGGATAGAGAGATCGTGGATGCCAGTCACTGCACTACCATATCGTGAACTCTCTTTCGAGTCATTTACCATGAAGTAAATGATCTGCAAGGTGTTTGGTTATTTTTGACCGACTTTAAAAAAGAGTAGGTACTTAGGTTCTCGATTCGTCATGATAATGTGATGCATAAAAGTTCATAAAACATTATCGCTAAAAGTGGCAACTTGTATGGTTGAACGAGGATATCAGAAAAAGTAGGAGGTGTTGGTGTCAGTTTCACTAATATGTATCTTAAGGACCCCTAAAAATTACAAAGAGAACCGCCCACGTTTTTGATTGGAGCCGCTTTGAAGAAACTAGGTATCAGTAGCGATGTCGGCATATATCAAAGACGTACACGTCACAACACGTAAATTTTACCGCAAAACCCATATTATTCCGGTGTTGCAAGTTAACGCAATGTTCTTCATAAACGGGGACTTTATTAGCTTTTTTATGCTGGATATTTGTTCATTTTAGCAATTGGTAATAAATTACTAATCTTAGACTACATGGATAAAGAAAGTCGCTTTTTCCCGTCTGTCTGTTCTAATGTATGTTTAGTTCTTGAAAACTACGCAACGGATCTTGAAGCGGTTTTTTTTTTAAATGGGTTTAAGTAGGTTTCGAAATGTATTTACATGCATACTATCATGCGAGCGACGCCGCGCTGGCATTCAACAATTTTATTTTATTTCATAGGTCTTAGGGAAATATCCTGTGTTTATGGTAAATAATAATTATGTTATTATTTATCTCTTAAATTATTTTATACTAGGTACCTACTAGCTTTTTTTCATAAATAAAACTAAGTACCTACTTGGTACTTTTATTAGATTTTTACCAAAATTACGACGTAATTCAAGGAAATAAGACATTGCACTTGGGCAACACTTACAACTATCTAATTTCTTTTCAGTTGCAAGTAAACTTTGATATTTTTTTTTTTTGTGGTGAGTCAATTGGGTTTTAGTTTCAGGAGTGGCGCTTATGGTATACGCCTTCTCCTGGAACCGTTTGCAAGTTGATTGTTTAGTTAGTGAAGTGTTTAGATGTTATGTGCCGTTAGAGTGTTTTAGTTGATTTACGATATAGGTGATGTGGTGGAGGAGTGAGTTAAGTGTATCTGGGGCAGTTATAAATAAGGTGGTTGAGGGTTTGCGAGATTATGTTGGTGGGAAGTTCGTGGGGTCATGATGAGTAGGAAGGAGTTGCTTGGTTAGGTTAAAGGTTTGCGAGATTGTGCTGGTGCAAGGACAGAGGTCGTTGTTTAGGTTTAGATGATTAGGTTGGGTTAGGTGGGACATCCGCTTTTGTGTGTGGAAAAGTACAGGGGGTCAGTACTTTCCATACACTCCCTTAGTCGCCTCGTACGACATCCACGGGAGGATATGGGTTGGGGCTATTCTATTCTGCCGGCCACCACACGGCTTGATATTTTTTTTTTTTTTTTTTTTTTGGTGAGTCAATTGGGTTTTAGTTTCAGGAGTGGCGCTTATGGTATACGCCTTCTCCTGAAACCGTTTGCAAGTTGATTGTTTAGTTAGTGAAGTGTTTAGATGTTATGTGCCGTTAGAGTGTTTTAGTTGATTTACGATATAGGTGATGTGGTGGAGGAGTGAGTTAAGTGTATCTGGGGCAGTTATAAATAAGATGGTTGAGGGTTTGCGAGATTATGTTGGTGGGAAGTTCGTGGGGTCATGATGAGTAGGAAGGAGTTGCTTGGTTAGGTTAAAGGTTTGCGAGATTGTGCTGGTGCAAGGACAGAGGTCGTTGTTTAGGTTTAGTTGATTAGGTTGGGTTAGGTGGGACATCCGCTTTTGTGTGTGGAAAAGTTACAGGGGGTCAGTACTTTCCACACACTCCCTTAGTCGCCTCGTACGACATCCACGGGAGGATATGGGTTGGGGCTATTCTATTCTGCCGGCCACCACACGGCGAACGGCTTGATATTAGGCGTACGTAGTAATCTGTGTTAATCGATCATGGCGTATTTAAGTAATAGTGAATATTATGAAATGATACTTTGCGTCGGGGCAGCCGATGGCAGTCTGCGTGAAGCTCGTCGCCTTTATCGAGAAAGATTTGTGGACAATAGACTCGAAGGTGAACGGCGGCGGTTACCATCTGTGGAGTGCTTCCGAAAAATGGTGAACCGTTTACATGACACTGGTTCTTTCCGTGGTTCCCGCTCAGATCACCACCAGAGCAAGAAGAAAGTATTCTCGAGCATTTTCAATCCAATCCCAGAACAAGTACTCGCCGCGCTGGAATTGTTCTGGGAATGAATCATTTGAGAGTATGGCGCGTGCTAAAAGCAGATGGTCAACATCCGTACCACTTCAGGCACACCCAAGAACTGACACCGGCTGATTTCGTACCACGTCTCAACTTTTGCCAGTGGTACCGAGAGGAAGCAAAACGATCCCCTAGTTTCGCGAACCGTATTTTATGGACCGATGAAGCATCTTTTACTCGTGCTGGTATCAGTAACCAACATAACGAACATGTATGGACTCATCAGAACCCACACGCATCTGCAGAAAACAACTTTCAGCATCAGTGGCGTGTTAACATTTGGGCGGGAATAATCGGAGATATTTTAATTGGTCCTTTCGTGCTACCGAGTTCGCTAAACGGTGAAAATTACCTCGCGGTCCTTAGAAACGTCTTAGAACCCGAACTTGAAAACTTGCCTGTAACATTGTACACAAATATGATGTACCAGCAAGACGGGGCGCCAGCACATTATGCGAGAGATGTACGGGCGTATTTAGATGAGCGGTTTAACCAGTGGATCGGACGTGGTGGTCCCATACCTTGGCCTCCGAGGTCACCGGATCTCACACCACTTGAATTTTTTTTGTGGGGCTATGTCAAAAACAAAGTGTACAGTGCGGTATGTCTCACACGTGAAGATATGGAGTCTAAAATATTTGATGCATTTAGCAGTGTAACTCCAGACATGCTGTGTAATGTAACTGCCAGCATGATGCGACGGACCCAACTGTGCATTGATCAAGGCGGCGAACATTTCGAGCCGTTACTTTAGTACCTACTTTTTAGTTTTGTGTTTATTAGAGGTAGGAAGTGTATTTTTTATTAAATTCAATAATGTTTATCTAAGTATCGTGATATTAGTGAGTTAGTTGTGTTTATTGTGGAACACGGTACCTACCTATCTACCAGGATGACATGCACAATGAAATCGGTTAGTTTTTGTTGTTTTAAAGTCCACAACCTATCATTACTACAAAATAGTATTCTGTACCAGGAGCATATGAAATAAGAGTTGTTTACGATTCATCGAAGAGGACTGAACCTTACGAATAAATTTGACCCTAGGTAGTGTTGGGTTTATAAAATATCGATTAAATGAACAAATCAATTAAATTTACATGACACCTTAAAAGTTTTAACTAAACTTGTATTTGCAATTTTGTCCGTGCCTATAGTTAACTCAACGCGCATGTGTAACGAGGGTCAAATATGACCACACTAATATGAAACACGTTGTATATATATTATATTTATATTACATCATCGACCACTTACATTTTTATTATATGTATTGATATATCGATTGTGTAGGTTTTAAGCAGTAAATATTACTACTGTGTACAGTAATTTCTTTATTTCCAAAGCCTCAAATATGTGATTTGGAAATAAATAAATTACTGTTAAACAACCTTGACGCTCTACTGCACCAACAGCTAGACATTAATAATTCCCCCCCCCCCCCCCCTATTAAAATACTTTTAAATTTAAATAAATGTCATCCACAAGTTTAAATTATTTATATTTATTTTTTTTATTTATTTATTTATGTACACACAAGAAGGAAGAGCGAGATAAGAACAGTAGGATAGAGTTATAGTACAAAGGCACCACTTATTTCTAAGAAATCTCTTCCAGTGGGCCAGGGAAGGAGATGCTTAGTTGAAGAAAAGTATTAAGTGTGCGTAGGTTGATGAGCTTACTATGAAATACAATACATACTTACCTAAATATACATAACGCTTATATACCATACATAAATCCATATACACGTATAAAAAATCTACTTAATTAATTACTACATACACATTACACATATATATTAAACAAGTATATATATATATATATATGTATATATATATATATATATATATATATATACATATAAATATACATATAAAGATAAAGATAGTCACGACAGAGAGGAGAGATAGTGCTCTTTCACTTTCCTCTTAAAGGTGAAGATGGTGTTGCAGCGCTGTATGTTCGGCGGGAGCGAGTTCCACAGCCTGACCGCATGAACAGTGAAGGAGTAGGAGTAGAAGTCGGATTTGTGAGAGGGACAGGATAGGCGGTATTGGAGATGTGACCTACACGGGGCATCCGGTGCGTTAACGTAAGAGAAACGCTCCCGTAGATAGGACGGATAGGAAGGATTGTGTAGGATGTTATATAGCAGACACAATATCCGAGCATTTCTCCGAAGTCGGATTGGGAGCCACTTGAGTTCTTTGCGGAATTGTGAGATATGATCATACTTGCGTAAGTTGAAGATAAAACGAATACACAGATTTTGCAAACGCTCAAGTTTATTAAGAAGCTCCTCGGTGGCATCCAGGTAGCAGGCATCCGCATAGTTCAAGATGGGCTGGATCAACGTCTGCGCAATGGAGATCTTTATGTTCAAGGGCAAGAAGCTTTGAAGACATTTAAGTGTGTGGAAAGTATAGTGGACCTTCTTACTCAATTCGCCGACATGAGCGTTCCACGACAAATTGCAGTCGATGACAACACCAAGATTTTTCGCGCTATCAGTATAGGGGATCGCGGAGTTATCCAGGACAATCGGCGGAAATGTCGCCATGTCCAACGCACCTCGAATCTGTCTACTGCCTATGATCATCGCTTTAGACTTATTGGGATTAATAAGAAGACCACACGAACTGGCCCACTCACTAATAGCCTTGAGATCACTGTTTATGGCGGCAATAGCAGTTCTATACTCGTTTAAAGTGAAATGGCGATATAGCTGCAAGTCATCTGCATAGAGATGGAAGTTAGAGGAGATAACTCGGACAGCAGAGTTGATGAAAATGGAAAATAGTAAAGGAGAAAGTACGCCACCTTGAGGGACACCGGCACTGAGGTCACACCACTCTGAGTACAATTCATTGTGGCGAACGGACTGCGAGCGTCCCTGAAGATATGAGTCAAACCAGGCCACAGACTCCGGGGTGAAATTGAGGGATTTTAGAATTCCGAGCAGAACGTCGAAGTCCACGGAGTTGAAGGCACTACTGAAATCCAGTAGTACCAGAACCGTAAGCGACCTACTCTCCATGGCCCAACGAATATCATCCGTGACCTTTAAGAGAGCCGTCACTGTACTGTGGCCCGATCGAAATCCAGATTGAAATGGACTGAGGAGATTATTCTGCGATAGGTGACCAGAAAGCTGTCTATGAACGATATGCTCCAGGACTTTGGATAGGAAAGGGAGAATGGAGATAGGTCGGAACTGGGATAATAAGGTGGGATTCGAAGTTTTAGGAAGTGGTATAATGAGTGCTTGTTTCCAAGCCGTAGGAAAGACACCCGCGTACAGAGAAAAGTTAAATATATGGGTGAGGACAGGTATAATCGCAGGAACGATCGGAGTAAACATCTTTGAGCATAATTGGTCGTTACCTACCGCAGAAGAAGTAATAGCAAGAAGAGATTTCCTTACCTCGTCTTCACAGACTGTGACCAGTTCAAACGAGGGACATGATGGACTCGGCATCTGGGAAAGATTGCACAGGGTGCGTGCCTTAATAAGTGGGTCAAGTGTAACTGGAGTTTGTGAGAAATGCTTGTTAAGGGCACCCAAATCAATGTCAATGCAATCTACAGAAGGAGATTTGCCGATACCATTAGCTTTAAGAAATTTCCAAATCACGGAGGAATCACGGGTATCTAAGGATTTATGGAAGTGGCGACGCTTTGCATCACGACACAGACGATTGCAGCGATTACGTAAAGCCCTGAAGCGCTCAAAATTTTCTTCGGTGGGACTACGCTTAAGTCTCAGTTTGGCCTTGTCTCTGGCGGCCATGGCTTCCCTAATATCGACACCAATCCAGGGAGCAGGGACGTGCTTATGCCGTATACGACGTCTAGGTGCATGACGATCGTATAGACCAGTCAATATCTCATTGAACTTCCCCACCTTATCATCAATAGAAACACTACCAAAGACAGGACTCCAGTCAATATGCCCAGCATCACACCTCAAAGCCTCCAAGTCCATGCCCCCAAAATTCCGAAGCATCGAGAACGGTATTTTGCGCTTAGGAGGTCGAATAGAGAGAGAAAGATAGATCAAGTCATGATGAGAGAAGCTGGCAGTTAGTTGACCATGAGCGGCAACGTGTTCAGGACAGGAAAGAATAATTAGGTCAAGAAGAGAAGGGTTACGGTTGGGTACATGATGAGTAGCAGAGAGGGGTAGGATACTAAGGTTAATAGGTGACAAAATAGATCTCAGAGAATGCGTTCGGTTATCATCCTTAATAAGACATGTGTTGAAGTCACCCATCAGGACTACGCGGCTGTAATTAGGACAAAGATCATTAAGCGTGGCCTCAAGTCTGTCAAAATAGTTGACACGCAAATCAGGGCTGTAGAAAACACCAAGAAGTAATTTGCTGTGGTGTGTAGATACCTCTATGAAGAGGTACTGCTCATATTCGCGATCGATAGGTGTAGAGGGAGAGGCACGAATGGTCTTATACGCGATATCGTCGCGTAAGTATATGGCTACACCACCACAGCCCTTACCAACCCGGTCATTGCGAATCAACACGAAGCCCGGAATATTGACAAGACAAGAAGGAATAGACGGCTTGAGAAACGTTTCCGAAACGAAGAGTGCGTCGAGATGATCCTGCTAATGGCTGCCAGAAGATCAGAGTGATGAAATGAAATGCTCTGGGCATTTATGTGAGCTACATTAAAGTTTTTCGGATATTTAGTAAAGATAGTGGATAACTGATCATGCAAGGTCAGAGCTGGCGAACAAGAATCAGCACTGTCCGCACTGAGGAAACTGTCGTCATTAGTGGAACACGAGAGAAAACCATCCTCATCACTACTATCATCCATAACTTGTAAAAGAATTTAAAATAATATTAAAAATACCAAAATATTATAAAAAATATAACAATATATAACAAAATAAATACGAGGTAAATAAATAAAATTAAATACTAGTAAATAATACTAAATAAATAACTCCCTAACAAACGTACAATAATATTACAAAACAAAAATACCAAGCACACCCGCTCGCAAACGAGAAGAGATTTTACAGTTTGCAAAGTTTAAAAAAGAAAATCACACACAATCAACAAAATTATAATTTTAATTTGATACTTTGTTTGTTTGACCTATTGGACATGTATTACTTAATGACAGTTGACATTTATTTATTTATAATTTTTATTCCTATTTTACGATTTTTGACATTTATTTGACAGACTTGGTTGTTTAAAAATATTTTTTTATTTTAGTTTTTTTATTTTTATTTATTTTGCAAGTTTTTGAAATGATATTATGTTTTTATAAACGAAATTTGATACTATTGTAATAGTCTGGAATAATTAATAGAAGATAAAATTTTCCCATTTTTGGGGTAAATTTATAATACGGCCTCCTTAAATCTATTTAGGTAAATACACCCACATTTTTATAATTTTAAAATGTATAGTGGGTACTAAGTTCAATGCCATAATATTAGCGAAATGTGTTGTAAAAGTATAAATAAATAAAAGTAGTAGAAAATGTGTTACAAAAGTGAATTAATGGTGTAAATTGAGTATGAGTGAACACTTCTGATGATGCCATAAGGCGAAACCAGTAAGAGTACAGAAAATAAAATATATTTTATGTGGACCAACAACAAGTGAGTCTTTTCCAAAAATATAATCTTCGTATGTCTTATAGTTTCAGACTTTCCCAAACTGACCGACATGGATGGTACACCTGTATAGACGTGAATGATAAAATAGATTTATGTATGTATTAAGGCACGGGCAAACTTATCCTTCACATGCGACGTACACCACGCAATATGACATCAGAACCGGATCTGGCCTAACGAACACACTGGTCACTCACCACGCTGTCTTACGCGTCACCGCGCCAGACTCGTGTTCCCATGCTATCCCACGCGTACGACGCTGTCACACAAGTGTTTGATGTCAATAACGTACAGGTTAGCGTTCCAATAGGGGTGCCACATAACATTGAAAAACGTCAAAAACAAGAGTTTAGAACAATAAGTACATACAATTAAATTAGTTCCATTTTTTACCACATGCCTACTTATACTTGGCAAGCTGTATACGAGTACGTCATACGTCGTGTACGTCCACCAGTGTGTCGCTGTCTCCCTCGTCGAATGGCATATAAGCCGCGCACGATGTGAGTGGGATAGAACCTTGTCACAATAACCGCTCCGTACCAGTCGCTGAAAAGTACGGATAACAAAACTGTATTGTAGGTTAATTACGTCACTGTGACGTCACCAACATGGCCGCCAACCCTATTGTCATCTTGCGCGGCTTATACGAAGGACCAGTGTGCTCTACGCTTTATGCATACACATAATCAGTTTAATTACATAGAAACATTTCTTTTTTTTTTCAGATTCAGTGATATTTGATGAGGAAATTTTACTAAAAGAGTTTCAACAAATTGAACCAAAAAGAAGTAAAAAAAGTTAATTGTGATAAATATGCTCTATAGTAAAATTATATTAGTAGGTGTTAGATAAATTGTTATTATTCAATAATTTTACAATATGAATCACAAAAATTATAGTCTTGAGCTGGAGTCGAACCAGCGACTGATCTCTTTTACAGTAGGAACGTTCTACCAACTGACCAACACACCACTAGCCCAAGACATCTAATTTTGTGATCACATTGTGTTAATATCGCGACTAAAGCCTAGTTCGCATTAGGCTAGTAATTAAGAAGAGTAGCGAGTAATTTAGTAGCTAAATATGTGCGAACTACAAAAATTTAGTCGAGTAATTTAGTAAATGATTTAGTCGAGTCAATCCATTTTACTCTATTTTTTCGGGCGAGTAGCGCATAGAAACATATTTGTGTGGTCCACTAATGTTTGTGTCCGAATTTGGGTGTTTTCTATGTATATTATGTATGTATTTAGAAATATATAAGTATGTTTATCAGTTGTCTAGATCCCATAGCACAAGCTTATATTAGCTTAGTTTGGGCTAGATGACGTTGTGTGAGAATGTCCAAAAAATATTTATTTATTATAAAGTGGTGTCATTTCGGTAAAATTCTAAAACTCACGAGATCTAATACTAAGCACTCGTGTGATAAACTGGGGAATACATCGCAGTATACTGAGACTTGCGACTCAGTTGTAGGTTTAGGGTGACCACCTTGTGACTAGTCAGCGCTCACCGTCCACCAAACGACGTATTTCCCTCTATACAAAATTTAAATTTGGTAAGATCGTAACAACAAGTTATAAATATATGTAAATTCTCTATTTGACGACGATCCTAATGGTTAATGAACACTGTTTATCCAAGTAAACACAATCAAACCATTATCTAAATTATTGAACTAAATCATACTGAATGACATTTTCCTTTACATATTTTTCTAGACAGTTGTCAATATATGAAAACTCAGCATAAAGGTTTAATGATGTAGCTTACAATACATTATCAAACAAACTCCTCCGCCGCGTCTCTCTGTCGCGATAAACTCAAAAAGTACAGCATCGTTTTCGGCGTTAACGGCGGTGGAATATTGTTCCATATTTTGGAGGCTGAATAACGAAAACTACCCCTAAATGCCGCAGATCGATGCCGTGGTATTGAAAGCTGCTGGGAGCACTGTCTTCTGGCACACTTTCTTCCGCTCGTAACCCAACCAAGCCTGTCAAACAAATACCGTGGCTCACCGTATTTGATAACACCGAACAGAAGACATGCCACATGCATCTTTCGCCTGGTTTTCATTTTTAATAAACAATTTTTACTAAGATAGGATGTGACATGACTTCTGGCCGGTATCGAGAAGCAGAATCGAGCACAGGCATTCTGAACGCGCTGTATAAGTCTCTCCGTTCGAGCCAACAGACGCGGGCCGTAAACGACGTCAGCGTAATTGAGCTTGGATAACACAAGGGACTCAGTCACACGAACCCTGAGTTCCTCCGACAGATGCGGCCTCACCTTGTACAGTACCTTTAGACGATAAAAGCAATTCTGAACAGACTGCGCGATGTGCTTCTCGAATCTTAAGCTAGGATCAACATATAACCCCAAGTTGCGAGCCCCTGCAACCCTACTAGTCAGCGCTCACCTTCACCAAACGACGTATTTCCCTCTATACATAGTTAAATTTGGTAATATCGTAACAACAAGTTATAAATATATGTAAAATCTTTACATCTGACGAAACTTATCAATTTATAAGCATCAGATAAACATTTTTTACACCAAATTATATTTTTTCTCTGCAAATAAACAAATTGTTTAACAATACTAGTACTATAAATAGTTCAAAAATATACGTAGGTAGGTAACCTACTAAAGTCTTGGGCAATCCGACTTGGATAGATAAGGTTATCTTAGTATTTTAAAATAAACAGCTATGCGTCAGGCTTACATCAAAAATACCTAGATTTATACCGATCAGTGCTTTAAAAACGGCACCACTTCACCTCGGTCATTGCACACCTGCGCGCTTCAACCGCGCGCCGTACTAAGTTCCTATTGCGCTTGCTGACTCTCGAGGGATGCGACAACGGCGCTGTACATTGCACACCTGCGCGCTTCAACCGCGCGCCGTACTAAGTTCCTATTGCGCTTGCTGACTCTCGAGGGATGCGACAACGACGCTGTACATTGCACACCTGCGCGCTTCAACCGCGCGCCGTACTAAGTTCCTATTGCGCTTGCTGACTCTCGAGGGATGCGACAACGGCGCTGTACATTGCACACCTGCGCGCTTCAACCGCGCGCCGTACTAAGTTCCTATTGCGCTTGCTGACTCTCGAGGGATGCGACAACGGCGCTGTACATTGCACACCTGCGCGCTTCAACCGCGCGCCGTACTAAGTTCCTATTGCGCTTGCTGACTCTCGAGGGATGCGACAACGGCGCTGTACATTGCACACCTGCGCGCTTCAACCGCGCGCCGTACTAAGTTCCTATTGCGCTTGCTGACTCTCGAGGGATGCGACAACGGCGCTGTACATTGCACACCTGCGCGCTTCAACCGCGCGCCGTACTAAGTTCCTATTGCGCTTGCTGACTCTCGAGGGATGCGACAACGGCGCTGTACATTGCACACCTGCGCGCTTCAACCGCGCGCCGTACTAAGTTCCTATTGCGCTTGCTGACTCTCGAGGGATGCGACAACGGCGCTGTACATTGCACACCTGCGCGCTTCAACCGCGCGCCGTACTAAGTTCCTATTGCGCTTGCTGACTCTCGAGGGATGCGACAACGGCGCTGTACATTGCACACCTGCGCGCTTCAACCGCGCGCCGTACTAAGTTCCTATTGCGCTTGCTGACTCTCGAGGGATGCGACAACGGCGCTGTACATTGCACACCTGCGCGCTTCAACCGCGCGCCGTACTAAGTTCCTATTGCGCTTGCTGACTCTCGAGGGATGCGACAACGGCGCTGTACATTGCACACCTGCGCGCTTCAACCGCGCGCCGTACTAAGTTCCTATTGCGCTTGCTGACTCTCGAGGGATGCGACAACGGCGCTGTACATTGCACACCTGCGCGCTTCAACCGCGCGCCGTACTAAGTTCCTATTGCGCTTGCTGACTCTCGAGGGAAGCGACAACGGCGCTGTACATTGCACACCTGCGCGCTTCAACCGCGCGCCGTACTAAGTTCCTATTGCGCTTGCTGACTCTCGAGGGATGCGACAACGGCGCTGTACATTGCACACCTGCGCGCTTCAACCGCGCGCCGTACTAAGTTCCTATTGCGCTTGCTGACTCTCGAGGGATGCGACAACGGCGCTGTACATTGCACACCTGCGCGCTTCAACCGCGCGCCGTACTAAGTTCCTATTGCGCTTGCTGACTCTCGAGGGATGCGACAACGGCGCTGTACATTGCACACCTGCGCGCTTCAACCGCGCGCCGTACTAAGTTCCTATTGCGCTTGCTGACTCTCGAGGGATGCGACAACGGCGCTGTACATTGCACACCTGCGCGCTTCAACCGCGCGCCGTACTAAGTTCCTATTGCGCTTGCTGACTCTCGAGGGATGCGACAACGGCGCTGTACATTGCACACCTGCGCGCTTCAACCGCGCGCCGTACTAAGTTCCTATTGCGCTTGCTGACTCTCGAGGGATGCCACAACGGCGCTGTACATTGCACACCTGCGCGCTTCAACCGCGCGCCATACTAAGTTCCTATTGCGCTTGCTGACTCTCGAGGGATGCGACAACGGCGCTGTACATTGCACACCTGCGCGCTTCAACCGCGCGCCGTACTAAGTTCCTATTGCGCTTGCTGACTCTCGAGGGATGCGACAACGGCGCTGTACATTGCACACCTGCGCGCTTCAACCGCGCGCCGTACTAAGTTCCTATTGCGCTTGCTGACTCTCGAGGGATGCCACAACGGCGCTGTACATTGCACACCTGCGCGCTTCAACCGCGCGCCATACTAAGTTCTTATTGCGCTTGCTGACTCTCGAGGGATGCGACAACGGCGCTGTACATTGCACACCTGCGCGCTTCAACCGCGCGCCGTACTAAGTTCCTATTGCGCTTGCTGACTCTCGAGGGATGCCACAACGGCGCTGTACATTGCACACCTGCGCGCTTAAACCGCGCGCCGTACTAAGTTCCTATTGCGCTTGCTGACTCTCGAGGGATGCGACAACGGCGCTGTACATTGCACACCTGCGAGCTTCAACCGCGCGCCGTACTAAGTTCCTATTGCGCTTGCTGACTCGAGGGATGCGACAACGGCGCTGTACATTGCACACCTGCGCGCTTCAACCGCGCGCCGTACTAAGTTCCTATTGCGCTTGCTGACTCTCGAGGGATGCGACAACGGCGCTGTACATTGCACACCTGCGCGCTTCAACCGCGCGCCGTACTAAGTTCCTATTGCGCTTGCTGACTCGAGGGATGCGACAACGGCGCTGTACATTGCACACCTGCGCGCTTCAACCGCGCGCCGTACTAAGTTCCTATTGCGCTTGCTGACTCGAGGGATGCGACAACGGCGCTGTACATTGCACACCTGCGCGCTTCAACCGCGCGCCGTACTAAGTTCCTATTCCGCTTGCTAACTCTCCAGGGATGCGACAACGGCGCTTTACATTGATGTAGTCTGTATTCATTATTACGAATTATTTCTATCTCAACCATCAATGTACAATCTTGTTTATTTTTAGATGGTATTTGTAATAATTACCTATATAGTATTCGAGTGCCAAGATTGCGCGTTGTATTTGTACTGAATCCAATATCTATACTATTTTTGATCTAAGGCGTCAGGGACTTAAATTGCTGCTAAAATTAATATATTTTGAAGTAATTATTTGCTGCGTAATCAGTATTTTTGCTTAGAAAAGAGATTTTTTTGGTACAAAACGTAGGTTTTTTGATAAGCTGTTACATAATGTAGGTTAGGTACCTTTAAACAACCGGCCAAGTGCGAGTCGGACTCTCACAAAAAGGGTTCCGTAACAAAACGGCAAAAAAAATCACGTTTGTTGTATGGAAGCCCCCTTACATATTTATTATATTCTGTTTTTTAGTATTTGTTGTTATAGAGGCAACAGAAATACATCATCTGTGAAAATTTCAACTATCACGTTCAGGAGATACAGCCCAAGACGGACAGACGGACGGACAGCGAAATCTTAGTTATAGGGTTCCCGTTTCACCTTCTGGGCACGGAACCCTAAAAATGACTTAAATTGCTTATTATAGAGTTTAGGACACCAAAGAAGCCTATATTTTATAATATTTATATCTCTATATGTGTAGAATATAATATAAATAAAGTATGTACTTACATTTATTTTTTAATTTTTAGTACAAAAATATAAATATTCATGTGTCTATGGTAGTTTTATTTTTTAAATAATACTCTACTAATTCTCGGACTACAGATATTATTTAGTTGTAGGTATGTACATAATATGTCCTGACTGTTAGAACTTTGATTTGAATTACAGTGATTATGGATTTTCTATGTGCCCGGTAAGGGCTTTTTGACACATTCGGGAGCTCTGAGAGGATAAACCCCCCAACCCCTCCTAGCTACGCCACTGCTGAGAGGGCCCCTTCCAAAGGGTTTGCCGCGGGCCCCAGACTGTCTAGTTACGTCACTGCCCGCTACCTCGGTTCCTGTAGTAATTGCAAATGAAAACTACCTCTATAATCACACGAGGTAGCAATCAGCTAATAAATTATATGGCAGAACGTTCTCGGGGTCTGATAAATGACAACATAGAGCATTTCAAAAATATTTTTATTTGTTAACAATTATGGATATACCTACCATAAAAATCTTTATGCTATTTACAACCATAGATAAACATTATCCGCGCCATATTAGCACTATACTATGTCCATTCGTTTATTTTCTTGTGGACAGTATATTAAATTGAAATACTAAAATTAATAAAGTACTTATTTCATTTAGACCTTCGCACTTTGATATAAAGATCATTATTAAAAGTAAAATCGTACTGTCAAAAAGAAAATAAACGAATGGACAGAGTACATATAGCTAGCTATATTTTTTATATTCCAAAATACGGACTTTGGCGGATTTTGAACTGAGTTTTCTTTAGGCACATTTTTTTTTTTTACTCCAGCGGGAGTAGGTGGAACGCGGCCGTATCCTTCTGCGAGCAAGTCGTGCTCGCGAAGGAGGCGGCCGAGAGGGAGAGGGAGCGTGCCCTCCCCGCCGAGTTCCGTAGTCAGCGGCGAGGGCGCCGCAGACTCATCTACGCCCAAGACCATCGACCTCCATGATCGGGGCCTGAGGACGGCGGGATCCCCACCCGTCGTCCTTACAGAAGCAGGCTAGAAGGGTTGCGTGCTGCGGGGCCTTTGCCCCATAGCACGCAACCAGATTCACTCACTGACGCGGGATAAAACCCTACCCCCAACGACGCGGGATTCTCATCCCGACCCAACCCCCGCAGAGACCACAGAGGTGGTCAAAGTCCGCCGGGCGCCACTGGAAATACGTTCTGCTTGTAACCAGAGACGCCCGGCAACACACGTTAAAGCGGCCGCGGTCTTTGTCGCGGAACTAAAAAAAAAAAAAAAAAAAAGCACATTTTTAAAATTTTGCTAAGTAAGTATAAAGTGTGCAATTAATTATTTATATACTAAGTACATAATTGTGCGTCTGGATAAAAAAAACAACGAATAATAATTAATCTTAATAAATTATGGCGGGAAAAATTCGTAATTTTTTTTTTAAATTTTAACATATTTTAAATTGACATGGTACAAGGATGTGTATGAACTGAGTTCATTAGCTTATGAAAAAAAAAACCTATACCTACTTTTGGTTGAATTTGAATACATTCGAAATGTTTTTTTTTACATGATATTACAATAATTTATAATTATCAGGTTAGAGAGAAGCGCTATTATATTTTAATAATTGAACTGTAGGATAGTCTATTTATTGACGAAGGAACAACTGCATAACGTGATCCGCCATTTTGTAATAAGTAAGTGTAATTTTTTAAGATTTCTAGGTACCTCAGATTAAAAATACTATAGATATTGGATTCAGTACAAATACAACGCGGAATGTTGGCACTCGAATACTATATAGGTAATTATTACAAATACCATCTATAAAATCAACAAGATTGTACATTGATGGTTGAGATAGAAATAATTCGTAATAATGAATACAGGCGCATCAATGTACAGCGCCGTTGTCGCATCCCTCGAGAGTCAGCAAGCGGAATACGAACTTAGTTCGGCGCGCGGCTGAAGCGCCCAAGTGTGCAATGACCGAGGTGAAGTGGTGCCGTTGTTAAAGTACTGATATCGGTAATCTAGGTATTTTTGATCTAAGCTAGGTACATACTTTCTGCCATTCTTGACATATTAAAAATATGATGAAAATAATAATATTGTAATTATTATGTGATAAATCCTTAATTGTTCACATTTTGGTTAAAATTTTGATAATATGTAGTCAAAAATTGTAAATATTCAATTATATAATTTGAATTCAAAATTATAGAGGACTTGCTAAATATTATTATGTATTTCCTTAATTTATATTAGAGATCTTCTGAAATTTATTAAATATTTTTTTTAACATTTAATTATAACAAATATTATTTATTTTTCTATAAACGAAACTTTTTATAAATATAAAACAATTTCTTTGCCGAAATTCAGAATAAAATACCGCGTAATTAATAATCCCTAAAAAACTACCATAACCATAGAGATTTTTATGGAGTTAGTTTTGATAATTTTTGGCATGGCTTCAAAGGCCTTTGTGCCAGTTCAGAAACTTACTGTAACTAATAGTACGCAGGCCGTAGAACATTGAAACATATTGATTAATAGCAGGCTCATTTTTCGTAAGTAGCTTTACTTTGCCGAGTCTCCCACATATATCGATACGAGAAGTTTCAATTCGGGTAGCTAAGGGAGATAATAGGGGTTAAGTATGTTGACTTGACGATCCCAAAAAAATTGTTACCAACAGTGAGATTTTTATTATATGTGAAGAGAATCATTAACATTATTGAAATGTTTATTTGTCCGACCAAATACGTGGTATGGTACAAGAGTCCCCCTCTCCGAACATGTATGGATGCTAAACATGCTGATTTTTTTACTGTTGGTTATTTAATATTTATATAATTTAACAGCCACTTTGTCTTCCAATTTGTCGGGTAGGTTATCCGAGTCCGACGCTCAAAAGTTGTTAACGCGCCAAGACAATTTTTTTTTTTACCAAATGTTAGACATTAATATTATGTAATAGGTTTATGTGTTCTCTGTCCAAATAAAACAATGTCCTACAAGCAAACAGGTATAATATCACTTGTCCGACAAGAATTAGAAGGCCTTATTCGTATTATCACCTAAAGTGCAAACATCTTTTTCGAAATGTTATTAGAACAACTTACTTTTAATTATAATATTGACTGACACTGAATTTAATTATTACAAATTAAATTCAGTGGCTATGGTACGAAATAGATATATAAGGTGGGTGTGAAAGGAAAGGGCGGTAAGGGTCGACCTTGGCCCTAGGTGAACGTACTTCAACCAAATCAGAGATATTTTGTCGAAGCCCAGGTTAAGAGTACCCGTAACCGAAGAAGCATGAAAATAGTAATAAAAGTGGAAAAAGCGAAAAAAGTGCCATAATCGTACCAAGTGCACTTCCATAGTTTCTACCTACTACCCCAACAGGAAAGAGGCGTGATTTTATGTATGTACCTACTTGAACATGATGCCTTTATCCCAGAAGGAGTAGGCAGAGGTGTTCGGTACCCCATATTTCGGCAATCACAGTTGGTTCCACATGATTGGCGGCGAGTCTATTGCATTTTCAATATTCTTGCTGGAGCTTTGGTCGTTTGTCATCAGGTACACCGCGTGCAGCACCGAATACACGATTTAAAAATGACAGTGACAACATCTGTCTACTCCTTCGGGAATAAAGATGTGGATTTGTGTGACACGAAAAGTGACTAGGTACTACTGCGTCGCAAGAAATACATACACTTGACCGAGTGTGGCGTGACTGCATAGGGTGACCATACTTTTACGGACAAAACAGTACAATTGGAAGGCTAAGGCGTATTGTCAATTTATTTTTATTTCTTATATCATATTTTGTATATTTCGTACCAACAACGACGTTGATTTGGTAAAACGAGAAAACTCAAAACAGTTACCTACCTAATTAATATTTTATTGTCAAAAATGTAACATGACGCGTCTATGCGTAATATTTGGTGAGGTCCGAACGCACGATTCATTTTTTCTTTTTCCAAATTCAGAATTAATCTCAATATATTGAAAGTGTGACGTCATTTTCTCAATCACAGTGGATCCGCGCAAGTCCAAGTCGAAAAATTCGAATTTGGAATTCAAAATTTTGAATAAAACAAGTTTATAATAATAGACTACAGTCTTTCGATCATACAGCCATATTAATTACAAGCAGACGCTCGCGGCTTCGTCCGCTAAACGAATTATATACACAAAAACTTCCTCCAGAACCACTCTATCTATCAGTGAAAACCGCATCAAATTCCGTTGCGTTATTTTAAAGATCTAAGCATACATACGGACCGAGGGACTTTATTTTATACTATGTTATGATTGTGAAGCTAAATAAAGCTACTCACAAAAAATGAGCTTGATGGGAGTTCATTTTATATCACCAATTATTACTACACCTTTTGATCGTCGGACTCGGATAACCTACCAGACAAATTGGAAGACAAAGTGACTGTTAAATTATATAAATATTAAATAACCAACAGTAAAAAAATCAGCTTGCTGGTAATCATATTTTATGACCTCGTAATCCATACATGTTCGGAGAGGGGGACTCTTGTACCATACCACGTATTTGGTCGGACAAATAAACATTTCAATAATGTTAATGATTCTCTTCACATATAATAAAAATCTCACTGTTGGTAATAATTTTTTTGGGATCTGCAAGTCAACATACTTAACCCCTATTATCTCCCTTAGCTACCCGAATTGAAATTTCTCGTATCGATATATGTGGGAGACTCGGCAAAGTAAAGCTACTTACGAAAAACGAGCCTGCTATTAATCAATATGTTTCAATGTTCTACGGCCTGCGTACTATAAGTGTTGACACTGTATTGTTGGTAGAAAACTTTTCTCAGCTAGCAGTTGACGCGTAGCGGGATAACTCCGGCAACACCATGCCGACGGCCTGGAAAAATTGTGCAATCTACCATGAGCTTGTTAACAACACCGTCCGGGAGGATCTGCGTGAAAGAAAAAGGAGGAAGGAAGCGGGATGGTTGGTAAAGGAAAATAATTATTAACGGTTTAGTAAAAAATAGATAAACAGCTCAAGATGACAATGGGATCGGCGGCCATGTTGGTGACGTCATATCAGTGACGTAGATTAACCTACAATACTGTTTTGTTTTGCGTACTTTTCAGCGCTTGATGACGTCACGGTGCGGTTATTGTGACAAGGTTCTATCCCACTCACATCGTGCGCGGCTTATATAGTATAATAACTACTCGCTGCGGTCGCTGCCGTGGTACTGTGGTACTGCGCTGCAGCATGCAATTGAGCGAAGCTACTATTTCTATTAAGGCATTTATCAATCTATAAGGAGCAGGTTTTGTTCGAGACCGAATTTTGATTTAGGACCCTCAAAAAAAGTTGTTGACATATTTTTGGTCAATAACTTTTTTTGAGGGTCCTAAATCATAATTCGGTCTGGAACAAAACCTGCTCCTGAGAATGCTTGATTTTTGAGTGAATAATACATGAAAATCGGTTGTTGACATATTTTTGGTCAATAACTTTTTTTGAGGGTCCTAAATCAAAATTAGGTCTCGAACAAAACCTGCTCCTGAGAATGCTTGATTTTTGAGTGAAAAAATCATGAATATCGGTTGGGAAGTTGTCGAGACACAATTTCGCATCGAGTTGCATTTGAGTCACCTGATAAGGAGCTTCGCTCAATAAGATATCTATCGTTCATATCTAAAAGTGTAAAACGGGACCCCTATTACTGAGACTTCGCTGTCCGTCCGTCTGTCTGTCACCACACTGTGCCTCATGAACCGTGATAGATAGAAAGTTAAAATTTTCACAGATGATGTATGTCTGTTGCCTCTATAACAACAAATACTAAAAAAAACAGAATATAATAAATATTGAAGGGGGCTTCCATATAACAAACGTGATTTTTTGTCGTTTTGTTACGGAACCCTTTGTGCGCGAGTTTTATAGTAGAGTATTCATATTGTCAAATAATTTGAGAAAGGAGAATGCACATTCTTGTATGGAACTTGTCCACCTAAGGTCTTTATCCACCTAACTACCCGCAGACAGGCCTAGTAGTAGCCTTTGCTCTCCTGCCATCATTGTGAATAACTATTATTTTTACATTACATTTTGTGCACTTACTGAGGAAACACACATGAACTCTAAGTACGTCTATATCAACACCATCTCATCCGATTAGAATCGTGCAAGCAAATATCAGTATACATACTGGTAGGCTTTCCTGTTGCATACAATACTGTGTATACATATACCACTGTCACTGTCAAAAACTCACAACATGGCTACCGGTTGACGGGCGGAAATAATGATTCCGTTAAGCCAATATTGGACTTGGATTTTTGCAGAGCGCGGCTGCCTTTTAGGTTACCTCTGGCGCTGGGCAAAAATCCAGGCCCAAACGCTCAATTGCAATACCGAACAACGTTTCCTTGTTCCGCACCACGACCTAGTTCAGGCTAACTAGTTCTTCTTGTGCGGGAAAAATCAAGCATTACCTTGAAATTGGCGAAATCATCGATGAATATCGATGGAGCCAAGTTTAAAAAAAAAAAGAAGCCAATATTTTTTACACTGGCGTGAAAAACTTTTTATCTTGAAGTTTTGCCATAAAATGGGTCCATATTTGTGCATTCTCCCTTAGGCCGATACCTCACCGAGACGCCATGGCGACGTCGCCAGTCGGTCGCCAACTAGTTCTCATTGAGATATATGACGGCTAACTCACTTGGCGACCGACTGGCAACGTCGCCAGTCGGTCGCCAAGTGTCATATATCTCAATGAGAACTAGTTGGCGACGTCGCTGGCCACGTCGCCATGGCGTCTCGGTGAGGTATCGGCCTAATGCACGGATATCAGCATTTTATACTAAACATTTACATTTTAAACTACCTAAGCTATTAATTTGTGTTAAGTACTTACGTAATTAACATTAATAATTCTTAGCCGTCATATATCTCAATGAGAACTAGTTGGCGACCGACTGGCGACGTCGCCATGGCGTCTCGGTGAGGTATCGGCCTTAGATATCTTTATTGCTTAGATAAATATATATTCATCATTCATACCTCGTTGTCAGCCCGCTCATCATCGCTCTGGTACTGAACATCCAGCTCCGAACTGTTGACGCTGTTCTCCCAGTCCTCGGACGAGTCCACTGATGACGCGTCCAAGTCCAAATCTGATCATTTGTTATATATGTGTCATTGACATTACTATATATGGTCCAACAATAGACCTCGCGAGCATTAAAACATTATTTGACGCCCAGGACTTTAATTGGCTGTGTCACAGCGGCTAGCATGTAAGATTTTGTTGCCTTTTATCAACATTTCATCGCAAGGCAACGGGTTTAAATTTTTTTTTTTCCAAATTTCAATATAGCTGCTACTTTTTATTAAATTCATTAGGCCAAGGCAAAAGTGGGTGTGTAATGCGCCTCTGCCTACCTCTTCGGGGATATAGGCGTGATATGTGTGTATGATCATTATTATAACTATATATGGTCCAACAGTAGACCTCGTCGTTTTTGGTCCCCATTTCCCCCGCAATCAAAATAGTCTCATCATGAAAAAAATATTTAAAATTAAGGAACACAAAATGTATCAAAGAATATTTTGCACTGGTACTGCAACTGAATACTTTTTTTTTTTTAGTTCCGTAGCCTAGGCCGCGGCCGCTCTAACGTCCGTTGCCGGGCGTCTCTGGTTACATGCAACTGAACACTAAACTAAACTGTGTCAAAGGCTTCACTGATATGTGTGAATAAACCTTTAAACTATTCATAACTTTGACCAAAATAATATGTGGGATATTATTTCTACGAGATTTACTTGAAGTGTAACAATAATTAAAATTTGTAGGATATTTTTTGTATTTCAAAGCAATGAGTTTGCTTAAACTAGTCTTAAAATATTAAGATAGAAATTATAAACAAATCACAAGACCCTTACCCATGTAAGGGAAAGGCTGTGGGTTCGAGTCCTGCCGATGACATCAGTTTATAATTTCTATCTTAATATTTGTTGGAGAATACAGTGAAACACATAAAATGTAAATTGTTCTGCCTTAGTGACTCACCCCTGCCTCTCCGGCACGTTGTCACATTGGTCCTGGTTGTCATACAAACATATATGGCAGTCATTACATGTATTTGGAGACATAAAAATTCCTCGTGGTCTAACTTTAGAGCTTCAATATCCCCCATGAGTCGTGAAGGTCAGATGGCAGTCGCACCACGGAAAATATCGAAGTTCAACCGCGAGCAGTTAGACTGGACAGCCGTCCCCAACTAGGAACAGGCTCTGTGCATGATGAGTAACTTACCCAAGAATAGAGGATCTGGATGTCTAGCTGCAGGTCCAACGGGCAGTCGTATAGCAGTAGCGTTGATGGCCAGACCCTGGGCCGGAGGAAGCCTGCTGCTAGACGTAGGGAGACTCTGGCTCTGGTCCAGTGTCGGGGAAGTGGGGGGAAGCTCTTCAGAGTAGCGGATTAGAGGATGCTCCTGGTGGAAGATAGTGTTACAAGCTGGTTAAATTATCAAAATTAAAGTACCCTCATTATAATTTTAATACAAATAGAAATACATATAACAACGACTATATCCCGAAGGAACAAGCAGAGGTGCAATACACACCCACACTTTTCCAATAATTTTATTGGTCCAACATTCAGGAGCCAGTTTCAACAGCCAGGACAGAAGTTACATATCCGCTACTAAATAGAATATTTGCAGTCATATCTATACTAATATTATAAAGCACAAGAGTTTGTTTGTTTGAACGCACTAATCTGGTTCGATTTGAAAAATTCTTTTTGTGCTGAGTAGTGCATTTGTCGAGGAACCCAATAAACATCACGCTACGCTTTATAGGAGCAGAGCAGCAGTGAAATGCGTTTTAAAAACGGGGAAAATTTATGTCTTTTGAGAAATTCCATTGCGTGCGCTGGCCAAACGTTTAATGGTATGTTAAAATGATGTACTAAGGAAATCTTCCCCTTTAAAAGTTAAAAAAAAAGTTCGCCATTGCATATCTTTTAAAATAAACTCATTATAACATATTTTATGCAATAGATGTTATTACGAGCGGAGGGAATCAAACTAAGGTCCAAGTCCGTATAATGTATGTTCCAAATTACCACGCGGTTGAAGTCACAATGAGAAATTCCCTATACAGGGTGTTACATAAGAGTTATATCAACCCGAAGACACCCCCATCAGCTGGTCGACCACAACCCGTTTCGATATGTGTCGGCCGCCAACAAGAAATAAAAATCAGCCAAAAAAAATACATTATTACCGAATAAAATACTCTTGTTTGAACAACATTTGCTAAAATCAGCTGATTCGGTCATCGACATCAAGTAGGAAGTACAAATAATGCGCGCCTGTGAAAAACCTCTCTCTCTCCTGGTAGGAACAAAGAATCAATTTCATTTATTCAGTTTAGGCACAAAGAGAATTTATATGAATGTCAACATTTTTCAATTTTATGTCAAGCAATATTATAAAAATACTAAATTAATTACATAAATAACCATTTGAAAATGATTCTTGCACTGGTTCGGTAAGTTGGTTCTTCTGAGAAGATACCAGCAAGAAACTCAGGTAGATTATCCATTATCTTTTTTAATAATGTGGCTAACAACAGCAGATTAGGGTGACCATGCATTTTTTTCATTCAGATATTCGTCTACATTATAATAGCCTTTCTTCATCAAACGTTTTTTCACTACTATTTGAAACTTATTAAGAGGCATGATGAAGTCTAATTTTTGTCATTGCCAGTTTATTTTTATTTCTTGTATTATAATTATAGTTGTCTGATCTTTTTTTGAAGAGTTCTATGTTCTTCCGTACATATACGATGTTGTCATAAACATATTGAGAAGCAACGGTTAAAATATTAATTTCTTTAATTAGTTCTTTCAGCGAGTCACGGGGTCCGAGTCTATAGATTGCTCGTATAGCTCGTTTCTGTAATATGAATATTGTCTCAATATCGGCAGCTGAGCCCCATAGCAGCAGACCATATGACATAACGCTATGAAAGTAGCTAAAATAAACTAATCGTGCCGTTTTTCATCAGTCAGTGACCTTATCTTTCTAACCGCATAGGCAGCCGAACTAAGTCTGCCTGCCAAGGCTGTGATATGAGAACCCCATTGCAGTTTACTATCTAAAGTTATTCCAGGAATAACTGTGGTATTGACTATTTGAACTAATTTATTATTCATAGTAATATGAGTAATCACCTGTTTAACATTGGACATAGTAAATTTTACACATTTTGTTTTCTTCGCATTGAGCAGCAAGTTGTTACGTGTGAATCAATGCAGTATTTCCGAAATAACAATTTGTCTCTTTTCCGCATCAAGGTCGCAGTAGGTAAATGGTTGTTTAGCGTGTTAGTAATTAATTTGCGAGATGTGTCAAGTTGTGTGTGATAGTGACTGTGTTGTGTAGTAATGGCTCTGAGCAACGGAGAGTATTGCGAGATGATGCTTGTTGTAGGAGCACCAGAAGGCAATTTGAGCGTTGCCCGGGACTTGTACCGTGAGCGTTTCATTGTCGGAGTACCGCGTGAGTACGCCGACTGTGGAAAGTCGTCCGATCAGACGAGATCCTCAATTCGTAGAGGATGTTCTGGAGCATTTTTTTATGTGTTGCCAAAATTTTATTTACATAAACTAAAATAATCCTTCAAGGACGCCGACACCGTCGTGAGCGAACGCCGCGCCGCCGCCTCATCGTCTATTAGTAGGATTTGAAATAACGCATATAACGTTTTCTTTATTAACTTTTTTTTTCTTGTTTGGCGGTCGACACTTATTGAAAGGCGTTCTGGGCGACCAGCTGATGGGGGTGTCTTCAGGTTGATATAACCCTTATGTAACATCCTGTATATGTACTTACTGGATGTGCTAGTTCACATATAGGATTCAATCTGAGATCAATCATTTCTAGAACCATTAGCTCACGTGTGTCCAAATTCTCCGGCAGTGAAACTATCTGAAATCGTAGATATTCTTCAACGTTGATAGATGGCGTTGTTCAGAGTTTACACATTCCCTGATTACATTAATAAAGTGAATATTGTAGTCATTAAGTTTTTTAATTTCAAAAATTTAAATATATTTTACTTTCTTAAGACTCTCAAATATCATGGACAAACCTCATGGTATAATAAACAAAAATCCAGCCAAGTGCATGTCGGGACAAGCATAGAATATGGTTCCGTAGTCACCCATAATAGCCTCCATAACTACGGAACTAACAGAGTTAACTTATCCCTTATAGTTTTCTTTCAAAGTTTATTATAATATAGACTACCGTCATGACTGCTTCGGTGGCGGGGTCGATAGTGCATCGGCTTTCGACTTCGGGGTCCCGGGTTGGATTCCCGGGTCGAATCAAATATTTGTGTGATCCATGAATGTTTGTTTCGGGGTTTGGCTGTTTTCTATGTATATTATGTATGTATTTAGAAATAAGTATATCAGTATGTTTATCAGTTGTCTAGATCCCATAGCACAAGCTTATAGATTAGAAAAAAAAAATTAAGATTTTTCGAGCCAGCCGTTTCGATTTTAGAAGGGATCCCTTACCTGATTATTATTGAGTTGTAAAAACATAAGGTCAACACATTTGAGTATAGACAAGGGGAACTCTCGTAGCTGATTGTTTCTCAAGTTGCAGTGAACCAGAGCCTCCATTTTGTCTAACCCATTGGGTAATGTCTCGATATTATTCTTCTCTAAAGTCAACCATCTGGAAAATTATACATTTTATCATCAAAATTAGAGATTGATATAATGGTTGGTATTAGGGTTGTAAAGGAGTCCCACAAAAAACAGATGAGGCTCTTAAATATATAAAAGTTCCCGAAAAGCTATATAAGGGCCCACAAAATTTTCTGGCAATAAGTTGGCAATAATATGCATCTGCCTAGCCCTTTGAGGATGTTGTGTATGTTCTATAATATTTATAGACATTAACAGTGGATTACATGTTGATTGACATTACTGAATTGTTGATGAAAATGTTGTTTTTTCAACACACATACATCACACTTTTAACTCAAGGGGTAGGCAGAAGGCATGCAGCCTATTGCCATTACCAGGTACTATAGAAAGTTCAAAACCACTTTGTAGTTCAAACCAAATTTCCAAAATTCAGGACAGGTCTTGGATACCACTAAGTAGAATCTATGCATTGGTCATCATAACAATAAATTTAGTGCATTTAAGACCACCTTACCTCAATTTTGTTAAATTGGTCATCTCTTCGGGAATAGTTTTAAGCTCATTGCCCCTTGCACCAAACGTGTCCAGTTTTTCCAACTTCCCAATCTCTTTTGGTATCTCTCTCAACCCTATTCTGTTGCACCAGAACGCTTCAAGGTTCTCCAAGTTACCAATCTCCGGTAACAAAACATTTAAAGGGTTATAACTAATATTTAGATTGACTAAATTTTTCAAGTTTCCTATCTCCGGTGGCAACGAACTTAAGTTGTTATAATCTAGTGTTAATGTTGTAAGATTGAATAACTGTGTTATATCAACGGGCACTTCTCTTATTTTATTTCGATGCAAATAAAGATGTTCAATTTCCGAACAAGTGTACAACAACGATGGTATTTCTATGATTTCATAGGCGTTTAAACTCAAACGGGACTTTTTCTTTACTATCGCCTGTTCAATGAGAGCCAATATGTGATTTTCACGAATAAATTTCAATATTGCACTCATGTTTGTGGCTATATTTGTTACATTTCTATTGCGTTTTTGAATTTGTTGTGGACGTGACAGATGGATGTATTATTTTCCTTCCGTATTGCACAAGAGTAGCAGTTCTTGATTTTCCGCATTCTATTTTTAGCACAAATTTAAAATATGAGAGAGACAAAATATAGGAATTCTGTACAAAACGGATGAAATAAAGTAAAAACAACAATCAAACAAAGTCGAGAAATTCTGAACCAAAACAAACCCGAAACACAACTGTCAAGTTATATAACATGTATTGTCATTTTGATATTTATTCTTTCTACCAAAACACCCTCCTTAATTCTACCAAAAGTATATTATGCTCATATAAATAAAAATATGGCTTCCGGTTGTTTAAATCTTGAATTGAATGGATTTTCTTTTAGAAAGCACTACGGCGTTATGCAGCATTAAGATAAAACATATATAATGATGCCAAATACACGAGGGAGTAAAGAAACGTGCACGCACATTGTTCACGTATTGATTTTCTCAGTATCGAACAAATAATTAAAAATGGCTGAACAGACCGCCAATTTTAATAATACCCTGGAAATAACACAGATTGAAAGAGATATCGATATTTAGTCAGATATAATGTGATAATATAAATGAAATAAAAGAATATTAATAGTATTACTGAGTAATAAACACGGAACACTTAAGAAACTAGGAATGTGTTCATATTTTTCTATACTACTGTTTGTGTTCGTTTTTGTTACACAAAGTTTTATTGTGAATGCTTATGGTAAGTATTTATGTATTAGTCAGAAATTTTATTATTTCTAGGCTATATTATAATTTACAAGATATAATTTGCGTATTGTTTTGGACGAAAATGAAAACAATTAATTAAAAGATAATTATTTTGCTGAACGTTAGCTACCAACTTTTGTAGAAAATATCATCCTGAAACCATTATACATACTTATATATACTTATTGTCGATCTTACTACTAGATCGTGAGAGTAAAGTGTTAGTGTATATTTATTATAACATTATTATGTTATTATTCTAAGTTTTAATGTATCTATGGGCTGTAGAATAAGTTAATTACCATCTGTAACTTTTCTCGTGTAGCCTGAAAATAAAATATTAAATTTTTTTTATGAAATATTACATAAATAAAATAATAATTGTACCTACCTAGTACACAGGTCATACAGGTCTATAGACGATATAAACAAGGTGTTCTGTTTCACCAAGTTTCTTCCAAGTTCCAATGCGTAGGATTTATGAGGTGGCAGCAGTTACTAAGCGTAAGCGGGATCCCCAGATCTATGGCAATAATCTGCAGCCACGTACCACTATACTACTTCCAAGGAATACTTCCAAGTGCGCACTTGAGGCGTCTGGCA
>CAUVZR010000091.1:0-25486 GCA_963556515.1 Nudaria mundana | reverse complement strand
TAAAAAAAAAAAAAAAAATGGTTTTCAGAAAAGTGAAACATTATAGATTTTTTTTTTATTTTTTTAGTTTTTTTTGCAATGAATTAATTAACACTATTTGCTTTGGAGTTACAATGAATTTTACAAAAATATTAAATTAATATCATAAATAAAATAAATATGCTTTATCGTACCTATATCAAAGGTGCTTCTTAACATACTATAAAACAAAATCGCTTTCCACTGTCTTTCTGTCTGTATGCTTACATCTTTAAAAGTACCCAACGGATATTGATGCGGTTTTTACCAACAGATAGAGTGACTCTCAAAGAAGGTTTAAGTATATAATTTATGAACGAGCACAGCCGCAGGCGTCCGTTAGAATTACCTGATGCACTACTTATAAGGTAAATTTCGCGACTTTTATTTAATTGGTGGTGCCTTTTATTAGAGTTTTCTAAACGAAAATCTCTTATACAACAGTAATGTCCGTCCGTCCGTCCGTCCGTGAACTACTTTCAACTCGAGAACGGTAAGAGCTAGAGACTTAGTGTAAACGCCAATCGACTCAGCATGGTCAAAGACCTCTAAAATGAACTTGACCTTTGACCTCTAATCTCAAGGTCAAGGTCAAAATGAGGTCAAATCGAGAACGGTAATAGTTAGAGACTCAAGACCAGCTGCAATTAACTCAGCATGGTCAAAGACCTTTAAAATGAACATGACCTTTGACCTCTGATCTCAAGGTCAATGTCAAAACGAGGTCAAATCGAGATCGGTAATAGAGACTCAGGACCAGCTGCAATCAACTCAGCATGGTCAAAGACCTCTACAGTGATGTTAAACTTTTTTTTTTTAGATTTTATGAAAAAACTTTGGAAAACTCTAAAATATATGGCAAATGTTTGCCATATTTTTAACTTGTTTTATAACAATTAAGAACCGTTGAGATATCATCCTTAAAGATATTTTTTAAAAGGAGCATGACATAGACCAGTTAATCGTGGTTGAATTGTGTACCAACATAAACATAACTACGTCATGTTTGTGGGTCCCGTATAAATTGTATTAAAAAAATATAGATATCAAGCTGTTGCTCGCAGCTCCGCCCGCGTGGAATAGTTTCAAAGTATCCTATTTTGTTCTCCGTTCCAAAAACTACCTTTGTGCCAGTTTTGATCCAAATCCGTCCACTCGTTTGACCGTAATACACAAGCAAATAAACATACTTTCAGATTTGTTAGTTAGGATTAGATGCGAAAGTTGATCTACATTTAATTTTATGTTTATATCTGCAAAAAAGTAGCGCTTACTTTTTATTAGCGTAAGAATGGCTGGTTGCCTATAACAAGCGGCTCTGAAACTATATTCAGGAATTGCTATCCAATTGCTTATATTTGCTTAACTTCTTCAATAATTGCTACATATAATACATTCGGAGAAATACCAATATTTTTTTGACCAGCCATTCTGACGTCAGGTTGGCTGGTTGCCACCGTGTTCAGAATGAAGGACGCAAAATTTCTAAAAGTATGTTAGGTATATGAATAATTGCTTACTAATTGCTACAATCACGAATTTAAATTTCTGCTTCATACATACATTAGTTAAAAAATATAGCGTATATTAAAAATTATACGATGTGAACGCCTGCACGATTTGAACAAGACGCAGTCATAAAAAAAATTGTTGCCTTTTCAAATTCACTTCTTAGTATATTTTTTAATAACTGTGTTTTTGTCAGTTCAGCCAATTCAAAGTTGTTTCTTTTAATTGGCACAAGTGATGACGTGTGCATATACTCGTAGATTCATTAAAAACTATGAAATGGGTAAATTCAACGCTCAAAACTGCTTTAGATCGCATTGCTTCTTCGAAATATGGTCAAACTCTAATGGTGAAAAATTAACACAAAAACCAACCGAAATTTTGTCCAAAGATATGAGCTATCTGATTGAACGTTTTTTATGCTATAGGTAACTATTGAGGTGCTCAATAGTAAGTAGTTGGGTAAGTATTCCGTCTGAATTCTAGTGCCGCAACCCTTTTTATTTTAGTAACCGACATCAAAAAAGGAGGTTCTCTTTTCAACTGTATTTTTTTTAATCTTTGTTACCCTCTAACTTTGGCCTGGGTGAATCGATTTCGAAAACTCCTTTTTTAAATGAAAGTGGGTGCTTTCCGCGTGGTTAATTTAGTCCCATTCCGACGAAAATTTGAAGACGACTTTTTTTGCGAAAATTGTTTTTATATGCAGCCTCTATCAAACGGCTATTGGTGGTATTGCTGGAACCCTGTCTAAAAAAAGATACGAGGATGGATTGAAAAGTAGTCGGCCTAACACTGATCCATTTCGTTCTAAAAATCAAATCTACCCACATTATTTAGTTCAGTTCAGACCTGTTAAATGAGTGAAGTTTGAAACGTGTGCGATAATTAGTTTTAATTTTATAAATTTATTAAGAAAGCAATCTGACATTATTTCCGCAAATGGAGCAAATCGAGCAGCGTGCCGTCATTAAGTACCTCCATAAGAAGGGGCTGTCATCAAAAACCATCCATGATGATATGGTCAGTACATTAAGGGATTGCGCTCTTTCATATTCATTCGTCAAAAAATGGATAGCAGAATTCAAGCGTGATAGAGAGAGTGTGAAAGACGAACCCCGCTCTGGAAGGCCTTCGACGTCCACTACTGACGAAAATGTTAAAAAAAATAATCGACTTAATTATGGAAGACCGCAGATTGAAAATTTGAGAGATAGCCGAGATTATAGGCATCTCTTATGAACGTACTCAAAACATAATAGTCAACGTGTTGGGTTGCCACAAGGTGTCTGCGAGGTGGGTTCCGCGACTGCTTTCAGTTGAGCAAAAAAGGATGCGATTGACTATTGCACGCGACTGTTTGGAGTTATTTGAAGCTGATGAATGTAATTTTTTGAATCGTTTTGTTACTATGGACGAAACATGGGTTCATTACGGTACACCGGAAACCAAACAACAATCAAAACAGTGGAAAAGCCCTGGTTCACCACCCCCCAAAAAGGCTAAGTCGATTTTTGCGGCAAGTAAGGTGATGGCTTCAGTATTCTGGGACTCGAAGGGTGTGATTATGGTTGATTATCTTGAAAGGGGTCAAACTATAAACTCTGATTATTACTGCACCTTACAACGTCGTTTACAAGAGGAAATAAAAGAAAAACGTCCAGGAATGATCAGAAGAAAAGTCCTGTTACATCAAGATAGCGCTCGTGTTCACACGTCTGTCCAATCAATGGCAGAAATTCACAACTGTGGCTTTGAACTGTTACCGCATCCACCTTATTCACCTGATCTGGCACCGTCAGATTTTTTTCTGTTCCCTAACCTAAAAAAGCATTGGGAGGTCAAAGATTTTTGACAAATGACGAGGTCAAAGCAGCAGTAGACGCATATTTTGACTCTAAGTAAGAATCATTTTTTTCAACGGGCTAAAGTCTTGGAAGGGAAGATAGCAAAAGTCCATTGAACTTGGTGGTGATTACGTTGATAAATAAAAATATATTTCATTTATTATGTATTTATTTTCTTGGTTAGGCCGATTACTTTTCAATCCACCTTCGTAGCTAGTTTATAGTTAGGCATTATTTATTACAATTGTATTTCATTGGCATTGCTTATTCCTAGAGGAATCTCTTACAGCAGGCCTGAGCGGAGACGTAGGGGTGACGCGTGTGCAGTGCAAGTAAATAAACGTACATAAAACTAAAATATATACATGTATAAATACATACTGTGCTATAATAAACTTACATAAAGGTATACTACATTATAATATAATAGGTATCTAAGATTAAGAGGAGAGGTAATGAGCTTTTACTTTCTTTTTAAAGAGATGAAGAGTTCTACAGCTTTGTATGTCAGTGGGGAGTGAGTTCCACAGTCTGACCGCATGAACAGTAAAGGAAAAGGAGAAGAAATCAGTTTCATCACTTTGTTTCACGTCAGTCCAATATGTATACAAATATGGCGACCCTGGTAGTGTTGTATGAGACGTTGGTTAAAAATCACCTTGAATTCAATGCTTACCAATCCAGTACCTAAATGAAGCTAAATATAAATTTATATTGGAGCACATTCAGAATAAACTGATCCGTGATCTTATGTCGACGAGTTTCCCGAAGTTTTGAATAGTCTAACTGTGGCGTTGTCTCATCTCTGATAATTATCGATTAAGTCCCGTCTAAACAGATCAAGGGGAAAAACGGGATAGCTTAAAAAGTTTTTTTTTCCAATTTTGACAACTATTCTATTCTATTCTAATATCTATATTCTAACATCTATTCTATTCTATTTTAATAAGTTGTTTACGGATCAAAGCTTGAAAAGAAGACGTCATTGTAACCTATAGCCACGAGCTACAACTGTATTTCAAAAACTCTACGAGGTTTACAGTTGACGAGTAGTCGTTTCGTCTGCAAACAACAAACGTGAACTGTAAGCCCATTGTTGGCTAATCTCCACCCGACCATATGAGTATAACGTGAGTAGAATACAAAATATAAGACCCAGGTAAATACGGTATTTAACGGTATTTACGGTATCAAAGTCTAGCAATAACCATTAATTTTTTTGAATCAAAAAAAAATTGTTTACAACCCCGGGTTCCTTAAGCTAAGCGTGAAGAGGCTCTTACTGGGTCACCAACTTGAGGGCTATTTTCGATAGTGTAGGTACTATCTTATATGTGTTCCCATTCGCTGGGCGTCACCTCGGCTTTCTATCAGGCAGGTGGCGTCACTTTAACGACCCAAATAGATAAAAAAAGCAATTCTCTTCAGAACATGAAGGGATAATCATTGGCGGATACTCATATACATGGACAAAGTTGCGGGCGTCCACTTGTGTATAATCTGTATATTAAAACGTGAAGCGAAAAGCGAAAACCGAAAACCTTGAAATTTCGCACACATATAGTTTAGAAGGAGTGCAGGAGGGGTGCCTGCCGTTTTGCCGACAAGATTTTGACCAAATTTCATTACCCAAACAAATTTTAGCAACCTTTTTTTATACCATTGCAATATTTCGAATGATTTCAGTACGCATATTTTTATTTGGTGAAATTTTTAATTGGCAAAATATTACCAAGTATAATGTCATTGTGGCATTTCGTCTTTAATCAAATGATTTATTACAGCAAACAATCTTCAGACAATAAACGTTTGGTGAAATGATTTGTTAAGACAAAAAATATTAATTGTAATTTGTTTTTAGTAGGTTACCCGGAACTCAACTATTTAGATTAGGTTAATTTCTTCTTTAAACAAATTGGGTAGGTTAGGTTAGGTTAAAACTGTGACCTCTTACGCACGAGCCAAGCGAGCGAAGCGAGCGGTGCCGCGGCAGCGGCTGGCGAGTGCCAGAAACGACTTGCATTAATAGAATGAAGAGATTGTTTTTAGTAGGCGCTGTCATCACGAGCGAGAGAATCGCAACGACTCTGTACTTTTATCGCCGCGATTACATCGCCGTGTGGAGACGCGTTGATAGAGTGTATAGAAATACGTGGCACGACGACAATATCGCCGCGATTCTCTCGCTCGTGAAGACAGCGCCGTAGGTTACCCGGAACTGAACTATTTAGATTAGGTTAATTTCTTCTTTAAACAAAATGGGTAGGTTAGGTTAGGTTAAAACTGTGACCTCCTACGCACGAGCCGAGCGAGCGAAGCGAGCGTTGCGGAGGCAGCGACCGGCGAGTGCCAGAAACGATGATTTTGCGTAAAGACTGTTATTCCAACTGAAATATTTGACTAAATAAAAAAAAAGCTAATAGTATTGTCGAATAATGTATGCTACATAATTATAGGTATACTTAATACATATTACATTGTACAAAAGGAACTAGTTTTTTCACCATCACAAGATATACGACGCATCGTGACATATTTAGACATATCTCTCTTTCATTTGTCAAATGCCACGAGGGTCGTAGAAAGCAATTTGGTGAATCCGGCTTAAACTGGCACAAATCCTTCGGCTGGAGTGTACGAGATACGTATGAGGGCGCACTTACACAAACTTATCACTGCGCTATCTCACGCACGAGTGTCGTTTGTTTTGATTACTTAGCCAAATGATTTTTTATGTTTAACTAGTTATAACCCGTGACTTTGTATGGCTAAGATACTCACCTAACTGGTAGACATTTTAGGTACATTTCTTCCTAACTCCGGGCCCCAAGAGATTCGACTACGTCCTCGCCGTCCGCCCTGGACCCCAACTTGACCACGGTAACGCAGTGGCAAGTTGGGTGACCAAACGTCGATATCGAGACTTGAGTGGCCAACATTGCGATGGATATGCTTGACGAGACCCCCGGTACTGACACTGCCCTTTCCTGGCCAGTGTCAACCGACGACTTAATGCTTGAACAACGAACTTCGATGCCTATTGATTTGGGCCTAGTTGCAGCGCGACGTCGACGCCCCAAGGAAATGTTGCTGCTGGGACTGACGATGGGTCAGCTCCCAGTGGTGTGAAGAGTAAGGGCCGCTCTTCTTCGCAGAAGAGGACCCTCGAGAAGGGGGGGCTGCCGCGCGACCGGAGCACTAGTTGCTCTGGGTGGGGGTCCCTCCTCTCCAGCGAGTCGGAGGAGGAGGTGCCGGTGAAGACGGTGCGCACGCGTCTCAGCGCCTACAGAGTGCGCGCGCCGACGCCACCCCCGTCATCTGTACCGTCCCTGCGCAGTCGCAGGGATATCGGTGTGCCGCCCGCGCGGGAGATAATGAGTATTCTCTCCCGCATGAACGCGGCCATGCGGGGGAGTAAGAACATGTCGGGGAGTAAGAAGATTGTGGCTTCACTGGTGGATGAAGCCCAATCCTCCCTGGACAAGCTCCTCGCGCGGAGCGGCACAAAGGAGGAGGCGAAGCTCCGCAAGCAGGTTGCGAACCTGGAGGTGGAGCTCACTGCCTCCCGAAAGGAGATGGAAGATCTGCGTCGGGAGGTCGCTGAGCTGACCACAGTGGTCAAGGCACCTCCAGGTCCCATGCCGCCTCCTCCTCTGAGGGTTGGACCAGCGCTGGAGACGGCGCCTAGGACCGCGCCCACCACGGCGCCTGCCTCGCCGCCACAGCCTGTGCCGACTACGGTGCAGGTCCTGACGGCGATCGAGAGGCGCCTCGCGGTCCTGGAGGACCGGGCGTACCGCCCTCCGCTAGCGCGCCCCGCGTTTTCATACGCGGCGGCTGTTAGCGGTGCTCCCGCTCCCGGTCCTAGCGGCTCACCTGCTGTCCGCCGCCCCGCTCCGCCCCCGTCCGCTTCGGTGAGCCGGATGCCGGCCGAGACCGCGGCCCAGGCGCGGAAGACCAAGGGGTGCGGTAAGAAGAGTGGCACCCCTGCCGCCTCGTCGTCCTCTAACGTCGCTCCCGTTGCTTCCTTACATCCCTCCAGACGGGAGGGATGGGAAGTAGTGGGAGCCAAGAAGAGGAAGACGAAGGCTGCCAAGAAAGCGGCCAAAGCCGCCGCGGCGAAGGCGCCGAAGAGGCCCCGTCCTCCTCGCTCCTCCGCCGTCGTCCTGACGGTGACGACGGTAGGTGTGGAGAAAGGGGTGGGGTACGCCGACGTACTGAGGACCGTGAAGTCCTCATTCAACCTCTCGGCCGTCGACATACAAGGGGGGCTCCGGTGCAAGACGACACGCACCGGGGCTCGCCTCCTCGAGGTCTCCGGCGCCTCCAGCGGCCCTAAAGCTGACGCCCTAGCGGCTCAGCTTAGGGACGCGCTGGACCAAGAAACCGTCCGCGTCACCAGACCCACTAAATGCGCCGCATTGCGCATCACGGGTCTGGATGATGCGGCCACGACGGAGGAAGTTGTCTCCGCCGTCGTGGAGGCGGGCGGCTGCCCCCGTGACCAGGTGAAGGCTGGAGATATCTCCTTCGGCTCCACTGGTCACGGGATGACAGTCGTCCAGTGCCCCGTCGCGGCGGTACTGAAAGTGGCGGACGGACGAAGCCTCCTCGGTGGGGGGCTTCTTAAAGGCGCAGGTGCACCTCCTTCGTGCCCGGGAAACCAGATGTTTCCGGTGCATGGTGGTGGGGCACGTCGGAGTGCAGTGTACAGCGGAAGTCACCGTGGGCGATCGGTGCTTCCGCTGCAGCCGGCCCGGTCACAAGGCAAGTGCCTGTGACACCCCGCCTCGCTGCTTTAGATGCGAGGCGGAGGGCAAGACCGCGGATCACCGGGTCGGTAGCACAACTTGCGCCGCCACGAGGCCAAAACCTCGTCCGTCCGCTGAGAGCGGTGGGGGTGCCGCCCTTGCGCGGCCAGTTGTTTCGCGGCGGGATGCGGTTATGGACGTCAATTAATGTCTGACACCCGTATCCGTATCCTGCAAGTGAATTTGAACCACTGCCGTGCTGCTCAGGATCTTCTGTACCAGAGCATCCGGCAGTGGTCCATAAACTTGGCCGTGGTCGCCGAGCCGTACTACGTCCACCCGGGAAGCCCGGTGGACGAGGACGGCTCGGCCTGTTGTATCTTTGGGGGGTCCGCCGCAGACAACTCGCGCCTTGCGATCATTGCAAGGGGCCGCGGGTGCGTTGCGGCGGACTATGATGGGTTGGCAGTCGTGGCCACCTACATCTCGCCGAACATTGACGAATCTCAGTTTGAGCTATGGATCACTGAGCTCGACGTCGTTTTCGCTGCGTGCCGTCCTCGCCCTGTCCTGCTCCTGGGAGACTTCAACGCCTGGAGTGAGGCGTGGGGCTCCCGGGAAACTAGGGACAAGGGGAGGCTTCTTGAGGACTGGACCAGAACACGTGGTCTGGAGGTCCTCAACCGGGGGAATGTCGCCACCTTCTGGCGGCGGGGGGGGGGGATCGATCGTGGACGTAACGTTCGCATCCCCTGACCTCGCCCGCCGTATTACAGGCTGGCGCGTGGAGGAGGGTGAGGAGACGCACTCGGATCATCGGTACATCCGGTTCGATGTCGTTGTCCCACCTGACCTCCCACAGCCGGTGGCAAATCCCCCGGATCCGCGTTGGGCACTTCACCATCTGGATCGGGAGGCTCTCCTGGAGGCATCCATCGTGCAGGCCTGGATTCCGGCGCCGGACCGACCTGCCGATGTGGATGCCGAGGCGGAGTGGTTCAGGAGAGCCATGTCGCAAATCTGTGATGCGGCGATGCCTAGGGTTACACCCAGACCGGCCAGGAAGCAGGTGTACTGATGGTCGCCGGAGATTGCAGAGCTGTGCGCAGCATGCATCTCCGCCCGCAGCCGGTACACCAGGTTTCGCCGGAGGCGTCACCGCCCAGACGACGCGGCAGCCCGAGAGGCGGAGCTTTTTCAGGCATACAGGGAGGCCAAAGGTATTCTCCAGGAGACGATAAAGCGGGCCAAGACGGCGGCCCGCGAGGAGCTCCTGGAGACCCTGCAGCAGAACCCATGGGGGCGCCCGTACCTACAGGTCAGGGAGAAACTCCGACCTAGGGCGCTCCCACTGACCCAGAGTCTCCAGCCGCAGCAGCTGGAGCGGGTCATGGGCTCCCTGTTTCCGACGAGCGCGGAGGAGCACGTCCCTCCGCGCATGGCTCCGTCTCTGCCCGACGCGGATAGCACCAGCGAAGACGACGTACCCAAAGTCAGCGTGGGGGAGCTAGGTGCGGCAGTACTCCGGCTTAAACGCCGGAAAATCACTGCCCCCGGACCCGACGGCATTCCTGGCCGTGCATGGGTCCTGGCCCTCGAAGAACTCGGGCCTCGACTGATGGGGCTCTTTAGCGCATGCCTCGAAAGGGGCCAGTTTCCCAAGGTGTGGAGGACGGGGAAACTGGTCCTGATCCGTAAGGCGGGGCGGCCGGTGGACTCATCGTCCAGATACCGGCCGATCGTGTTGCTCGACGAGGTGTGTAAGCTCTTTGAGCGAATTATCGCGGAACGCCTCGTCGAGCATCTCACGAGTGTGGGGCCAGACCTGGCGGATAACCAGTTCGGTTTCCGTCGGGGACGCTCCACCGTGAGCGCGATCATGCGCGTGAAGAGCCTGACGGAGGAAGCAGTCTCGCAGGGCAAGGTGGTGGTGGCGGTGTCTCTTGACATCGCCAACGCGTTCAACACCTTGCCATGGAGCTGCGTTAGGGAGGCACTCGTGTATCACGAAACGCCTCTCTACCTCCGTCGTATTGTCGGGGCCTATCTCTCGGAGAGGGCCATAGCTTTCCCCAGCTGGCTCGGGCCAGCTCGGCGAGATGTGTCGTGCGGTGTTCCGCAGGGGTCGGTCCTGGGGCCGCTTCTGTGGAACATCGGCTACGACTGGGTGCTGCGGGCTGCGTTGCCTAGGGGTGTCGGCGTAACGTGCTACGCCGACGATACCCTCGTCACGGCGCGGGGTGCAACGTACCAGGAGGCAGCACTCAAGGTCACGACGGGTGTTGCTCGAGTCGTGGGTCGGATACGGCAGCTGGGACTGGAGGTGGCCTTGCACAAGTCCGAGGTTCTGTGTTTTCACAGACATACGGGACTCCCGTATGGGCGGATAGGTTGGCGGTCAAGGGGAACGTGACTCTGTTAAACAGACCACTTCGAACCTTGGCCGTCAGAACCATAAGGGGGTACGGCACGATCTCCGGAGAGGCTGCATGTCTCCTAGCCGGGACCCCTCCATGGGACCTGGAAGCGAGAGCCCTTGCGTCATTGTTCCAATGGCGCAAGGAGGCGCTGGAGCGGGACCACAGGCCTGCGTCTCGAGAAATCGAGGACCAGCGGTCCCAACGGCCAGGATCTCATGGAGTCATGGAGGGTGCGACTTGAGCAACCCAAGGGGGGTGCCATCTTCATCGCGGCGGTGAGACCGATCATGGACGATTGGCTGCAGAGGCAGCATGGTGACCTCACGTACCGTGCGACGCAGATCGTTGCCGGGCATGGATGCTTCGGTAGCTATCTGTTTCGCATGCATCGTGAGGTCACACCCCGGTGTCAACACTGCGAGGTTTCCGACGTCGACACCGCACTCCACACGTTGGTGGAGTGCTCAGCGTGGGCGAGTCAGCGCCGGGACCTCGTAGTGGGTCTGGGCGTGGATACCCTCTCGCTGGGGACCATGCTTCAAGCCATGGTATCCAGCGGGAGTAGGTGGAACGCGGCCGTGTCCTTCTGCGAACAAGTCATGCTCGCGAAGGAGGCGGCCGGGAGGGAGAGGGAGCGTACCCTCCCCGCCGAGTTCCGTAGTCGGCGGCCAGGCCGCCCCAGACTACGCGACTACGCCCAAGACTATCGTCCTCCATGATCGGGGCCTGAGGATTGCGGGATCGCCACCCACCGTCCTTACAGAAGCAGGCTAGAAGGGTTGCATGCTGCGGGGCCTTTTTCCCATAGCACGCAACCAGATTCACTCACTGACACGGGATAAAACCCGACCCCAATGACGCGGGATTCTCGTCCCGACCAAACACCCGCAGAGACCACAGAGGTGGTCAAAGTCCGCCGGGCGCCACTGGACATACCCTCTGCTAGTAACGGGAATCTGTGTAGATATGTATTTGTAAGAACTTATTACAACATAGGTAAGAGACAGTTTTAGTTCTTCTTCCCTTCTCCAAATTGTTCTCAAATCTACAATCGTCTTCGATAAATGACTACATTTTGTTTTCATTTCTAACTAGGTTATATAAAGGCCTATACTTGAGATTAAAAGGAAAATATCGAAGTTCAGCCGAATCGTGGTTAGACTGGAAAGCCGACCCCAACTGAGTTGGGAAAAGGCTCGGTGAATGATGACTTGAGATTAAAAGGCTTACAATTTAACAAACATAATTCTATAAATTACTCGAAAAAATAATATGCGGGAGCAAGAAAGCCGTACTAACCGTTATGTAATGTCGGATTATGTAACAGAAATGGTGTCTTGAGATAAAGAGATAACCTGTGATTATGCAGTGTTCCTTGGGTATCCAAGGACCGTATCGTATAAACCAAGCCAGGTATATACGAGTATCTAGTTGTGGAAGCCTTTTATATTGGCTTGACATGCAATGGACATGTCGTAACAGAGTGGCGTATCAAAACTATGCGCAGTTTAGATTAACAGATAGATTAACAAGCGTAAAATTTTAACAAGCCAATAAATATGCTATGTCTTGTATAGTTTCACGACACAGTGACACAAGTTTCAAGAGAAAGCATTGAAAACCATATACAATTTTGCTTCGGAGTTCTTAAGTTAAATTGTTGGGTAATTATAAATGGAAATTTGTGCCCGTTGCTGGCTGTACACAATTGTAGCTGCAATGTTTCTGTCGTGGCATTCAGCCAAACGTTATCTGTTAATGCTATTGTTATAATTGCGTTTCTAATAAATTGTTACACATTTTGGTTATCGCTATCAACATTAATGTTGTCTATTCGATATAAATTATGTGAAACAATTAGGCATACAAATAATTGTTATGTCTCAAATTACATGTTTATGTTATGGCTAATGCCCGAAGTGCGGCTAAATCTAGTTTTAGCCGGGTACAGAAAGTTGTAGACTGCAAAATCAACATTTAGAATTTTTAACCAACCTGAATGGTGTCCCCCTCTCTGAAATCTGAATAGCTGTCTTGAAGAATCTGAAAACGTAATGAACTTTGAAGCAAAGCTATAACGATTCAGATAACTTTGTTCAGGAGTTATATAACCGCCGGGTGCCACTGGAAATACCTCCTGCGTGTAACCAGAGACGCCCGGCAACGGTTGGGACGCGGAATTAAAAAAATTAAATAAAAAGGAGTTATATAGGCCATCGTGGGTGAATCAATAATCTTGTTCTACGCGTGGCCAGAAACGCCTTTTGCCAGTTTTTATTTAACTTTACGTTTAAAATAGGTACTGTATTCCTCCCCATAAAGTAGGCATACTACCATAAGGTTTGTTTAAATTAAAAAAGTAAACGGTTCATTTCAAAATTACTGCACGCATTACGTTCAACGTACATATTTTTGCGTCAGTCAACGCTCCATCACACTAAGCCTACGGATGAAAGGAGATTACTTTCGCCTTTATTTAAGTTTTTTGTTGTATTTTTAAACAAAATACGTGATAATGTGAAAACAGGTGTTATTATTTGCATTTATTATTAAGGAAGTGTTTACCTGGATATTCTAGCTATCATCATTGGCAGTGGGAATTTAGGGTCTGATAACAGTTTTAATGGTTAGTAACTTACTAATTACATAACGTTCGGTAACGGTAATATAGGCGTGTCCACTTTCACGTGAGACCAGGAAAACTACTGACAAAGAGTGTGTATTAAACCTGTGTTACAATGTGCGGGTTAGATTATGTGGTGGGGTTTAACTTCACAGTCTTAGTAAGAAAACAGACTGAACACGCGGGCGCGGTGGCGGTAGACCTCGCGGGTTCGTGAGAACCAACAGTGTTCAATAGAAAGCCGTTGGTTTTAAACCGTGTATTGGATGCTTCACATACATTTTCATACATTTGAGATTTCCCGCGAGTCAGTCTGTTCGGTTCGGTTACTTACCGACCACGCGATATGTGGGACAACCATTGAAACTTGCTTGTTTTACTATCTAAGAAACTAGTGGTTGCTCTATGGTCGAACAGTAGACCTTGCGAACATTAAAATCTATTTTTGAGATTTCCCCCCGCCCCTCTACCCAAAAAAAAACTCCACTAAAAATATTATTTCTAGTAAAGGAATACTTGTGCCAAGTTTCGTCAAGATCGGATAATAAAGGGGACCGCTAGCCCGAAAAAACATTAAAACGTTATTTATATATACACGAATATTTTATGACTACCAGAAAAAAAGGAACTCAGGGACTCATCTGGAACGTATGTATTTCAATATATATGGAATAATACAAATACCCAACCATAGAAAAAAACAAAGTTATTAACGTTTTTAAAAACTCAAAATACGTGCGTCACGCATGGACACCACCATTTTATTTTACGCACGATTTTTGATAGTAAATAGGTACCTATCATCTACAATGTAACTTCAACATGCCGAGCCGAGTTTTAACGTAATTTCGCAATGAAATCAAAGCACTTGAAGTAGTTATGGGAAGCGGGTACTTGTAGTAAGTAAGTAATACGCTGCACTTCCTGACTACAACCTTTATTGATAGAAGGCGAAGGAATATACAGCGTAAAGTTAAGCGAAAGCGTTAACACTAAGCTTTTAGGCAAACTATAATAAACGCTTAATATTGTACGACATCTATAGCGGGGCGCGTCAGCTGTTCGAACAAGAATGCTAAGACCGAGCGACGTGCGCTCCGCGTGGAGTTGGGTTACGGACTGAATACCGGTATTCAGTCCGTAATGGGTTACGGACTGCGCGGCGGCGCACCGGACTCCACCGGAGTACCGGTGCGCCGCCGCGGGCGCCGGTACTCCGACCGGTTTCGTTGAACAACTGGCGCGCATCTCTAATAACAAAAGATGTACAAGGCAAATCTGTTTGTTGACAATATAGTTTTATTTATGTTTAGGTATTTTCAGTTTTAGATTTATTTATACATACATAGGTAACTATCATTAGGTATTTATATGTATGTAATTTATAATTAAATGTATTGTAGTAACTTGTGATTCCACTACACACCTATACCTAATTACTAAAATGTATTTTATGATTCCATATCCCCCCATATCCGCAATTACTATAGTAAGGTATTAAATGGTTAAATACCTAGGTAAAGACGTCAAATTACCTACCTATCTAGCAGATAAAACATGATAGTTAGGTACCTAGGTACTGTTTCATTAAGAAATTTTAAATTTAAATAGGTACCTACCTAATCAACTGGCAGGTACTAAAGAACTTGGAATAGTAAATTGGCTTAATGATTAATTTATGTATTTAATACGTGAAAGACTTACCACTACAAGTACCTACTTTAGTTGTTGCTCGAAATGAAATCCGTCATTTTGGATGCATAAGCGAGCCCATTTTAATAAGTTCGATTTCAAACTGAGGAGAATGTCTCTTTGTTGCCGGTTTTCATCGAAGGCGTCAATTATCCTTTGTCGGAGGTCCTCACGGGTGTTGGCTTCACTGACATACACTCTCGTTTCACTTCACTCCACATGAAAAAGTCCATTGGCGTCAGATCCGGGGACCGAGGGGGCCACGCGACCGGAGCACCCCGTCCAATCCACCTGCCTTCAAATTGAGTATTGAGGTAGTCTCTTACCATCCTTTAGGACTCCGGCCCAAACGTTCACACTAAATCTATGTTGAAATGAATGTTGTCGCGCCAACTTGGGATTCCTGATTGACCACCAATGTTCGTTATGTTGGTTGAAAACCCCTATTCTTGTAAACAAACATTCATCACTGTAAACTAACAGACGTTGGTAGACACTTGTGGAGTAATTTGGCTGCGTAATGAGTAATGCGTATTCGCGATTGGTAAACTGGTACGCCATCTCGATAGTATTAGTTGGGATTGATCGAAAGGGAGGGAGGAAGCGTGCGCGCATCGAGATATCATAACCGGAACTAAATGTATGATTGAAATAATTTAGCATGCAAAGGGCGCGTGAACACGGTGCGGTTGCGGTACGTGGGGAGGCGGGGTGCACGCGCCGGCCGCCGCGCGCCTAATGAATGAAAGAAAATCTATAGTAAATTATTTTACGTAGTGAACAAATATTCGGTGGTTTTAGGGACATAAATGACATAACTACTTTATTCTTTTTTATAGCATGGATGGGTTTAGTATCGAATACCTATCACTTCCCTGAATTTTTTCTGGTAGTCATAAAATATTCGTGTATTTACCCCATTTTCCCCTCAATCCAAAAAACCTCACGAAGAAAAAAAAATATTAAATTAAGGAAAACTTGTGCCAAGTTTCGGGAAGGTCGGATAAAAACTGTGGCTACTAAACCCGGAACACGCATACAGACAGACACACAGACGAAAGCAAAATTGTCCAATCTCGAAATATAGACGCTTCGTTCGCTCAGTCAATTAACTGTATCTTTTATTATGTATACATCAAACATCAAAAACATACGGTGTTTTTTTACGGTTAAAATAAAGTAAAAAGATCTGAAATGCCTTCTGCTGCTATTTGCCATGATAAATCATACCTAGTGATTGCACGTGAACATTGTCCCATGTTCCGTACATATTTTACAGGCTATATAGTATAAACTGACGAGTAAAGCCATATTTTTGGAACAAAAACATTTGCCGAAGTAGTTTTATCTCACTGCGCTGCCAATATTTTATTTTATATCCCTCTATCTCGACAAAATATATATTGCGATATGCATTTCAGTAATAATAGATATTGTATACATAACCTAAATTCGTTTTGGATAACATTTTTACATAAATGTATCAAATTTAGGTGCATGGACATTGGGCATTTGAGGTTCCGCTCACCCCTCAAACAAATAACCTTACGTTTGCCTTACTCTGCGCTTAGTGAGTGGACTATCGCCCAAGCCAACGTCACTTTCAAGATTTTTACCAGTCAACCATGATTGACACTGGCTGCTTCTGTGGCGTGGTCGGTAGTGCATTCGCGTTCGACGCTGGAGTCTCGGATTCGATTCCCGGTCGGGACAAACTTTGTGTGATGGCAAATACGTTTGTACCGAAGTCTGGATGTTTCCTGTGTATAAAAAAATGTAAATAAGTATTTATATCAGTTTATTTTGACTGCTTCGGGGTGGCGGTCCGTGCTACATCCGCTTTCGACGTCGGAGTCTCGGGTTTGATTCCCGGTCGGGACAAACTTTGTGTGAACACACATACGTTTGTACAGTCAGCTTCAGAGAAAAGGAACCCCCCTTGATAATGACATGAAAGCATTAAAGTTTTTTGAATCATTGTGTATATGGCATGTTGGTCTAGTGGTTTTTATTCATATAATTATTTTTTTATTTTCTTAAGCACTTTTTGTTAATTAATATTTAAGGAATCAAATTTTATAGTAGGTATGAGGTTTGTAAGAAAATATAGGCTTTTGCATAAACAATATTAATTTATTTCTCGAATTACATTTATAGGTCTTTGTCTTTCCTCTTTCCATTCCTGATTGAGTATACAGCTTTTTTTATCTGAGTTAAATTGGGGTTACTTATTTCTAAATTTTACCTGACCTAAATTTATTGACAAAATACAATACCCTAAGTGAAGTATAAAATGTTTACTTAATATTAGATAATTCTAGAAACATAACTACAATATTTATTTACTTATTTATTTAAAGTTGCAAACATTAATTTTTTACACTCTGTATAATCTTTGAATATAAAAGAATGGTTGAAAAATGAAATGTTATTTGTTCCTGTGAATCACAAAGAAAGAACCAACATGCTAAACTATAACAGTATAGCAATATACATCTTCCTCTTTGATCACATTTTCTGATAAGTAGGTAACCCTTTTAACACAACATTAGAAAAATATGTGAGGTCAGATGGTGCATCGTTAACACATTAGAAGATTACTAAACTTGTAAACAAAAACTTGTAATGGGATTAGGTATTAATAATATAATATTATTATTATGAATGTTAGGACACTTTATACACAGCGTCATCTAGCCTAAAATAAGCACCTTAATGTGATATGGATACTAGACAACGGATATAATACTTATTTTAAATATATTTTTTAGATTAATTACACCCAGACACATAACAAATAATCGTGTTCAGAACACAAAGATTTGTCCTGGGTAAGAATCGATAAACTGCATTAATAACGGAGAGGATGGCCCTCACTATCTATCACTTCTTGAAGACGACTTTTCATCCCCGACACCATATTAAAACATGCGGCACTATTTCGCATTAGTTCCCAAGTTCTGTTTACCTCTTCATCCAATTTTTTTTTTACTTTATTTCACTTGAGTCCCAGTTTAAAATCATCTGACCCCATAAGTTTTTCTATAGGGTCAAGATCCGGGCTTTTAGCCGGCCACTCAAACACCGTTATATCTTCTTGTGCATTTAGCCAGTCTTGCACAATTCGGGACCGATGCACTGAAGAGTTATCCTGAACCAGGTAAATTTGTCCTTCTGGATATGCGACCCGCACTGAAGGCAGCATTACGTCATTCAACACTTCAAGGTATCGCTCACTGTTCATGCGGCCACCTATTTCCACTAGCTCGCCTGGGCCCATTGAAGACATCCATCCCCAGTAACCTAAAATAATAAACCTTTTCAAATCTGTTATTCTGTGTAAATCAATGTCAGCAGCAATAATAATTAGAAATATATAATATATATATATTTATATATATATTGATATATGTATGTATTAGTTTTATGTTATTATTAATTTATAATCATTTACTTACCTAATGTTAACCGCCCGCTTGTTCTCAAGTCTAATACGTTTTTAGGGTTGAACCGTTGGCCACTTCTTCTCCATAAAATTTTTCGGCCATCCCTATCTGACTTGAAGCATTTTTCGTCGGTAAATATAACAATTTCGTTTTCCCAGTCGAAATTTAAATAACGAGTAGCAAAATTTACTCGGTTGGTGCGATGATCGTCAGTAAGTTGAATCTTTCTGGCTGGCGTTCCCATTTTATATCACCCGTCGCTTGATACCTTCGAATCCATCTACGCACTGTATTTCTCTGTAATGATAATGATAATAAATAAAAGAAATTCCAAAAAACTAACTTGTAAATGAAAATGTAACAAGATTAAGCAATAAATAGGTATATAATATATTTTTATCGTAACTCTTACCGTTATGCCCATATCTCGTGCTATTTTCTTTATGCTCTGTTCTTGCTCCCAGAGAACAATAATTTTAGCTTTCAAAAATGTTGTTAATCGAACCATACTTTCAATTTACTCAAAAAACTGATCAAAAACTTAATAAATTGAATAATATTACGAGGAGGATTAACACCAATGCAAATTACCACGAATTATAAAGTTACCTTCAATCACAGTTTAGTAAATAAGGCAAAGAAGTATTCTAATTGCAACCTTATCGCGCTGTCACAGATATTATAATACTATAGCCGCAGCTCATACAGCAGATAAGTTTTTGAAGTAAAACATGACGGTAGTGCAACAAGCTGTATCAAGCGTAATCTATTGAACTAAACGAGAAATCTATACTAATTTCAACCTTATCTTTTAGTCTATTGAGCAGTTATTATTATCACATATGGTGGAAGTTGAAATTTAAACCTTAAAGTCTAGAAAATTACACCGTAATCAACTTTGTTCGATAAAAGGAGTAATGCTATTCATATTTTCGCCATTATTATCAAGTGAACCGATAGCCTAGTGGTATAAGGCACGGCCTAGGTGATCGGCTGGCGCTGAAGATGCGAGTTCGTATCCTCAAACAGCACATAAATTAATGTGGTATTTTTTTGTGAGTAAATTGTATCTTGGTATACAATTGAGTCGAAAGACGAAAAATATCAGAAAATTACAAATTAATATGAACATGCAAAAAAAAGGCAGATGAAGCTGCTCGCTCGTTCGCAGCTCAGCGAATGAGTGCATCACGTGACGTCATTCATGAGTCATGTGACGCGGCGATATTCAGTATATTGAGTAAACATTTTATACTTCACTTAGGGTATTGTATTTTGTCAATAAATTTAGGTCAGGTAAAATTTAAAAATAAGTAACCCCAATTTAACTCAGATAGAATAACTGTATACTCAACCAGGAATGGAAAGAGTAAAGAAAAAAACCTAGAAATGTAATTCGAGAAATAAATTAATATTGTTTATGCAATATGCCTATCTTTTCTTACAAATCTCGTACCTACTATAAAATTTGATTCCTTAAATATTAATTAACAAAATGTGCTTGAGAAAATAAAAAAATAATTATATGAATAAAAAAAGAACTTGTGTCCGAGGATTTGAACCTCGGTTGCCGTGTCCATAAAGCAGCGGTCATAACCACTAGACCAACATGCCATATACACAATGATTCAAAAAACTTTAATGCTTTCATGTCATTATCAAGGAGGGTTCCTTTTCTCTGAAGCTGACTGTACCGAACTCTGGATATTTCCTATGTATAATATGTATGTGCTCGTATTTACAAAAAAAAATGTTTATAAGTATTTATATCAGTTTATCTAGTACTCATATCACAAGTTCTGCTTAGTTTGAGACTAGATGGCGTTGTGTAATATTGTCCTATTATACACTTCGGGCAGACAATATAAAAAATCCGGTAAGAGAATATCTAACGAATGAAAATCTTAACTGTTTCAATGGCATAGGCGGTAATTAATATGCCTTCACGTTTCATAGTCACGTGCCTATACCTAATATATTACTTATTGGGTTATTTCTACTTTTTTACCGGCCCGGACCGGAAACCGTACTGCAGGGAGAGATTCTAGATATGGAGACATTATTATGTAACATTTTCATTTAATTTGGGATTAACATAGTTATTGATTTTCTATTGTAGATTACCTACGTGAGCACAACAATGTGTAATGCTCCACTGCCCATCTAGTGTATATTTTATATCTATGTACCTATAGTATTGTCTGTGTATTTATTTTTTTAAATGAGGCACCATTGTCAGGACCATAAGCAACTCAAACAAAACCACTGCCTAATATCTCTACCAAGAGATTTTTCCCTACATTCTAAAAAAGGCAGAATGACGGCCATAAACAAAATTTAAAAAAACACCCAGCACAAACCTAACCTAAATGACGTCATATAAAAGCCCCCATTCTATATGCCACTGTATATGTCAGCATTTGCCGCTTTGCCAAAGCTGTTCCAATTTGCTGAGTTAGATTTTACAAACAGCCCATTTAATGAGCTAAATGTGTAAGAACAGTGCTATATGAATACGCGAAATAAAATGCATGCAAAGCACTTTATAACCGACTTTACAAATTGAGGAGGAACATGATGTGAATAAGTATGTGAATCACCTAAACTCGCTGAAAATTAAAACCAACCGTGCAATTACTCGGATTGTATTAGAAAAGCCATTGGTTGAAACTTGTTAAAAGGGCTAAAAATGTATGCGATCTATTTATTCTTCTTCTTCATCTCTTGAGAGTAATATTAAAACGTCGTTCGTTTGTCTCGCTAAAACTTGAGAACAGCTAGACCTTCTAATTTAGGTTTTAATGAATTGTAGAAGTTCAGGGAACGTTTGAAAGGTTTTTGCCAGGAGTTACGATGGTCGCCGGGACAGCTAGTTTATAATAATAATATTGCAGAATTACCAGAACTGTTGCCTAGTTTTATTATAACAGGAAAGATTATCTGGGATTAGCCTTACGAGGGCGTACCTGAGACGCCCGGCAATGGGCGATAGGGTGCCATTTAAATTAAACATAAATTGTTTTAGAGCCCACCATCAAGCCATCTCTTTGGATATTCTGTGAGTAATGGATGTGATAATCCTTAGGGATTACTGCCACAACATTTTTAATAAAATAGTAGTCATTTATGAATATATGTCATCATATTTGTACTTCACAAAATCATAAAACATGCAAAAGTACTCAAAGCAAATAAAACACATTACAACCAAACTTTATTTGTATATAATGTAAGACAACTTCATTTGTTTTCCCTCTTGGATATCTCTTGTCTTCCTTCATTTTTATGGCGTTTTTTATTTATGATACCTTGCTTTCATGCTTCCCTGGCACATGATAGCTATTTATGACTATACGGTTGATGTATGGCTTTTGGTTTTCAAAATATTATAAATGTGAAATATAAGGATGTTTGGATGGATATTCGTTACTGTTTCACTCAAAAACCAAAGAACAAATAATATTAAAATTTCACAGGATTATCCTAATACAACACTGCAAGTAAAAAATGATGTATTTTTAAAAGTTTTTTTTTTTATTTTAATATTAGGTTCGTCAAATTGACGCCGCCCGCCTGGTGGTAAGTCGTGACGATGTCTAGCGATTGTGGGCCACTCTCACAGCGCACAATACTATAGAGAGTGGCCCTCAACTTGACGACCTACTGATGTGCCTCTTCACGCTCCGATTAAAGAACCCAGGGTTATATGTGGGAGGAAACATGTGCACAGGCAGGGCGTTCCAGGCCACTATCGTGCGCCGAAGAGGCCCCGCCCCCCTCGCTCCACCGCCGTCGTCCTGACGGTGACGACAGAGGGTGTGGAGAGAGGTGTGGGGTACGCCGATGTTTTGAGGAAAGTCAAGGCCTCGGTGGACCTCAAGGCCCTCGAGATACAAGGGGGGCTCCGGTGCAAGACCACCCGCACCGGGGCTCGCCTACTCGAGGTCTCCGGCGCCTCCAGCGGCCCCAAAGCTGAGGGACACGCTGGACGCAGAAGCCGTCCGCGTCTCCAGACTCACTAAATACGCAGCACTGCGCATTTCGGGCCTGGACGACGCGGCCACGACGGATGAGCTAATCTCCGCCGTCGTGGAGGCGGGCGGCTGCCCCCGTGACCAGGTGAAGGCTGGAGAGATCTCCTTCAGCCCCACCGGTCACGGTACAGCAGTCGTCCAGTGCCCCGTCGCGGCGGCTCTTAAAATTGCGGACGGATGAAGCCTCCTCCTAGAGGGCTTCCTCAAGGCGCAGGTGCATCTCCTGCGTGCCCGGGAAACCAGGTGTTTCCGGTGCATGATGGTGGGGCACGTAGGAGTGCAGTACGCAGTGGAAGACACCGTGGGTGATCGGTGCTTCCGCTGCAGCCGGCCCGGTCATAAGTCCAACGCCTGTGATGCACCGCCTCGCTGGTATAGATGCGAGGCCGAGGGCAAGACGGCGGACCATCGGGTCGGCAGCCGTTCCTGCGCCGCCTCGAGGCCAAAGCCTCGTCCGTCCGCTGGGGGCAGCGGGGGTGCCGCTACTGCGCGGCCAGATTCGCGGCGGGATGCGGATATGGACGTCCATTAATGGACACCCATATCCGCATCCTACAGGCGAACTTGAACCACTGCCGCGCTGCTCAGGATCTTCTGTACCAGAGCATCGCGCAGTGGTCCATAGACCTGGTTGTGGTCGCCGAGCCGTACTATGCCCACCCGGGAAGCCTGGTGGCGCAAGACGGCTTGGCCTGCATCTTTGGGGGGTCCGCCGCGAGCACCTCGCGGCTTGCAATTATTGCAAACGGCCGAGGCTGCGTTGCGGCGGAATATGAAGGGGTGGCCGCATACATCTCGCCGAACAACATTAACGACGCTCAGGATGAGCTATGGCTCACTGAGCTCGACGTCGTCTTCACTGCGTGTCGTCCTCGCCCTGTCCTTCTCCTGGGAGACTTTAACGCCTGGTCTACGGCGTGGGGTTCCCGGGTGACCAATGGCAGGGGGAGATTACTTGAGGACTGGGCCACTACACGTGGACTAGAGCTCCTCAACCGGGGGAATGTCGCCACCTTTTGGCGATCGGGGGTCAGCTCGGTCGTGGACTTAACGTTCGCGACCCCTGTCCTCGCCCGCCGTATTATAGGCTGGTGCGTGGAGGAGGGTGTGGAGACGCACTCGGACCACCGATACATCCGGTTCGAGGTCGTCCCCCCACCTACCCTTCCACAGCCGGTACCGAATCCCCCGGAACCGCGTTGGGCGCTCAAGAGTTTAGACCGGGAGGCTCTCCTGGAGGCATCCATCGTGCAGGCCTGGATTCCGGCGCCGGACAGGCCTGTCGACGTGGATGACGAGGCGGAGTGGTTCAGGAGAGTTATGTCGCAAATCTGCGATGCGGCGATGCCTAGGGTTACACCCGGGCCGGCCAGGAAGCAGGTGTACTGGTGGTCGTCGGAGATCGCGCAGCTGCGTGCAGCATGCGTCTCCGCCCGCCGTCAGTATACCAGGTTTCGCCGGAGACATCGTCGACCAGACGACGCGGCAGCCCGGGAGGCGGAGCTATATGCGTCCTACAGAGAGGCTAAGGGCACCCTCCAGGAAGCGATCACGCGGGCTAAGACGCCAGCCCGCGAGGAGCTCTTGGAGACCCTGGAGCGGAACCCATGGGGGCGCCCATACCTACAGGTCAGAGGTAAACTCCGACCGAGGGCGCTTCCACTGACCCAGAGTCTCCAGCCGGATGGGCTGGAGGGGGTCTTGGGCTCTCTGTTTCCGACGAGCGTGGAGGAGCACATCCCTCCGCGCATGGCTCCGTCTCAGACGCGCAACGCGGATAGTAGCAGCGAAGACGACGTACCCGAAGTCAGAGAGGGTGAGTTAGGAGCGGTGGTACTACGGCTCAGTCGCCGGAAAACCACCGCCCCTGGACCCGACGGCATTCCGGGCCGTGTATGGGTCCTGGCCCTCGAGGAACTCGACTGAGGGGACTCTTCAGCGCATGCCTCGAAAGGGGCCAGTTTCCCAAGGTGTGGAGGACGGGGAGACTGGTCCTGATCCGGAAAGCGGGGCGGCCGGTGGACTCACCGTCCGGTTACCGGCCGATCGTGCTGCTCGACGAGGTGTGTAAGCTCTTTGAGCGAATTATCGCGGAACGCCTCGTCGAGCATCTCACGCGTGTGGGCCCAGACCTGGCGGACAACCAGTACGGTTTTCGTCGGGGACGGTCCACCGTGAGCGCGATCATGCGCGTAAAGACCCTGGTGGAGGAAGCAGTCTCGCGGGGCGAGGTAAGGTAACACCAGTTGGCGGTGTCTCTTGACATCGCCAACGCCTTTAACACCTTACCCTGGAGTTGCGTTAGAGAGGCACTGGTATACCACGAAGTGCCTCTCTACCTCCGTCGTATTGTCGGGGCATATTTATCCGAGAGGGCTATAACATACCCTAGCTGGCTCGGGCCAGCTCGGCGAGATGTGTCGTGCGGTGTTCCTCAGGGGTCGGTCCTAGGACCTCTCCTGTGGAACATCGGATACGACTGGGTGTTGCGGGGTGCGTTGCCTAAGGGCGTAGGCGTAACTTGTTACGCCGACGATACGCTCGTCATGGCGCGGGGAGTAACGCACCAGGAGGCAACACTCAAGGTCACGACTGGGGTTGCTGAAGTCGTGGGTCGGATACGGCGGCTGGGACTGGACGTGGCACTGAATAAGTCCGAGGCTCTGTGTTTTCACGGACCTCGGCGCGGGCCACCTCCAGGATCCAGCATAAATGTAGGGAGCGTTAGCATCGGTATCGAGCCCACAATGAAGTATCTGGGGCTTGTACTCGATAGCCGGTGGAACTTCGGACCACACATCCGAAGTTTGGTCCCCAAAGTGACGGGGACGACAGCCGCGCTTTCGCGACTGATGCCCAACTTAAAGGGACCCAACGCTTCCTGCAGGAGACTGTACCTGGGGATCGTGCGGAGTATGGCCGTGTACGGGGCTCCCGTATGGGCGCCGAGACTGACGGCCAACAACGCTGCCATTTTACACAGATCGTTGAGGACCTTGGCCGTCAGGACAATACGAGGGTACCGCACGATCTCCCTAGAGGCTGCATGTCTCCTAGCCGCGACCCCTCCATGGGACCTGGAAGCGAGAGCCCTTGCGTCATTGTTTCAATGGCACAAGGAGGCGCTGGAGCGGGACCTGCGTCTC